>PISW01016594.1:0-12759 GCA_004023785.1 Mungos mungo | reverse complement strand
TCGCCCAGTCTTATTTCTATTTCCTCTCTGGATGTACTGAGTTTATCCTTTTTGCAGTCATGTCCTATGATCGTTATGTGGCCATTTGCAGTCCCCTTCAGTACCCGGTGATTATGGCCAGTTCACTGTGTGTGCGTCTTGTTATCCTCTCCTGGGTGGGTGGTTTTCTCCTCATTCTCCCGTCCACTGTCCTTAAGACAGGGCTGCCATACTGTGGCCCCAATGTGATTGATCACTTTTTCTGTGACAGTGCCCCTCTCCTCCACTTGGCCTGTGCTGACATCCGCATCATTGAACTGTTGGACTTCCTCAGCTCCCTTGTCCTGCTCATCAGTTCCCTCTCCCTCACAGTGGTCTCCTATGTTTATATAATCTCCACCATTCTGAAGATACCCTCAGGCCACGGTCAACGCAAAGCCTTTGCCACCTGTGCCTCTCACTTTACTGTGGTTTCCATGGGCTATGGGATCTCCATTTTTGTGTATGTCCGCCCCTCCCAGAAGAGCAGCTTGCATCTCAACAAGATCCTCTTTATCCTCTCTAGTGTTGTCACACCCCTCCTGAATCCCTTCATCTTCAGTCTACGGAATGAAACCATGAAAGCTGCACTGAAGGACAGCTTGGCCAAGGGCCTGCACCTCCTCAGGGGAATGAGGTCCAAGTGACATGCTCTGTGAGAGCCAGATTACTCCTGGGATCCTCAGCTACATCCATGATTCCAGCAAACCCCATGATGTATGTAATTAACAAAGTGTATGCTATGAAAGTATTTTAACCTGATAACCAAATACACATGTTTCATGCGCATGTTAGATTTTGAAGATTTTGTTACAGTAATTAAAATTTTCATTTTAGGTGTAATAGGAGGTAATGATGGGTAAGAATAATAGAAGTAATAGTATGCTATTTACTAAAAGTTCAATATCAGATATCACTTAGTTAGAAAAAATATATTATCTATATGTATGTGTTTTGGTTCATCTGTTTGGATCGTGTAAAATAAAGTTTTCAGACCACTCTTGTACTCAAAAAACACACACAAAGAGAGGAATTCCACTTTGGAATAAAATTTGAAATATTTTAATATAGGCTTAAACTCTATCTTACTTTGCAAAACTAGATGCTATTAATTTTGCTTTATTCTTCATTTCAGTACAAGTTTATTTGTGTCATTGTTATTAAAAGCTTCTAAATGAAGTGCTTAAAGATATATATGTCACACTTTCTTTAAGCCAGTGTTTTATAATTAGTCTTACTCTTATTCAGGAATATATAATACATTTATAATGACTGATACACTGCAAAAGTATATGATAATTGAAGAACAAGAGAAGAAAAGGAGCAAATTTCAGATATGGACTTTTCAAGGACAATATACTTCACAAGCCAGGGATTATTAATTTGGTGATTGGTAATATTAGAATTTCTGCTATAGAAAAAAATGGTGTGTATACAATATCCAGGAAATTTTCTATATTTCTAGACTTCTGATTGGAGATAGCAGAAAAATGGGAAATTGAACATGTAGGTAGATTCATATGAATTATCTAAACTGAGAAAGAGATGGAAAACAATGAGAGAAACATGAGTAGCCCCAAAAGGAGACTTGTTACAATATGACATTCTTTATTCTATGAATATTTATATTCCTGAGTGGAAGCACATTGTGAGAAAAATATGAACAAAATAGTGAGTGATTTAACTCCCAGTTCATATTTTTAAATTGATAGATTTCCAGAAAAATAAACAAAGATTAGAAAATCTCACTGAAATCTTTACAAAGTTAAGAGCATCTAGACATATACTAATCAAACTGCTGTAAGCCTGCCCTAAAGATAAAATTTGCAAGTAACCACAGTAAGAAAGAGCACATTGAATACTGAGAGAAATGGCTAAAAGTCATCACTGAGTTTTCATGAAAAACTGGTAGGCAGATAACAACAGAAAAATGTTTTCTTTGCTGAAAAAAAATAAAAACAAAAAGGGAGGCAAATTTTGGAGTTCAAACATCTATAGTCTAAAAATATTATGATAAAATAAGTATTTTCCTGATTAAAATAAAACAAAGCATAAATAGTTTGTCACCAATATATGTAGATTACAGGAAATATTAAATGATATCTTCAGACTGATGGGCAATTATTCTGAAAAGAACCTTGTATTAATTAATTAGAGCAAAAAGCACCAGAAATGAAAGATTTTGCTTCATTTTATCATGTCATCTAAATAACAGGAAAGTATACACATAAATAGCATAAAATTGTCTAATGTGCAATAAAAGAATAATATACATGATAAAACTTGACTGATGATTATTATACTTGTGAAATAAGAAATAGAAACAGGAAGTGTAAACAGGAGCAGAAGTGAACACTAGAAACCTCATGACAGTTTTAGAGGGAAGAAGAGGCAAGTACGAAGTATGGATGTTCAGTGAGAGTCTGTGGAAGAAAGGAAAGGGAACACTAAAATAATGTGTTATCTACCGAAGAAGAAGAAGAAGAAGTAGAAGAAGAAGAAGAAGAAGAAGAAGAAGAAGAAGAAGAAGAAGAAGAAGAAGAAGAAGAAGAAAAAGAAGAAGAAGAAGAAAAAGAAAGAAAGAAAGAAGGAAGGAAAGAAAGAAAGAAGGAAAGAAGGAAGGAAAGAAAGAAAGAAAGAAAGAAAGAAAGAAAGAAAGAAAGAAAGAAAGAAAGGAAGGAAGGAAGGAAGGAAGAAAGAAAGGAAGGAAGGAAGGAAGGAAGGAAGGAAGGAAGGAAGGAAGGAAGAAAGAAAGAAAGAAAAGAAAAAGGGAAAAAAGAGTCTAGTAAAGGATAAACTGAGGAGCAATAGTGGTAGCAATCAGGATGAAGGGAAAATAAGTAATCAGGTATATTTAAAATATGAATCAAGGGCGCCTGGGTGACTCAGTCGGTTGAGCATCCAACTTTGGCTCAGGTCATGATCTCGTGGTTCATGGGCTCGAGCCCTGCATCGGGCTCTGTGCTGACAGCTAGCTCAAAACCTGGAGCTTGTCTTCAGATTCTGTATCGCCCTCTCTCTGAGCCTCCTCTGCTCGCACTGTCTCTCTCTGCCTCTCAAAAAAAAAATTAAAAAATAAAATATGAATCAGACATTTAATTAAATAGGAATAGATTTAAAGCACCAACACCAAATAATGTCAGAAATTAACAGGCTAGGTAAAGAACTTGATTTACAGTCTATCGAAGGCGTGTATAAAGAGAGATACTCAAAAAAGTAAAGGATAGAGACGTGCAGCCAAGATGACAGAGGAGCTTGGAAGTTCTCTGCTTCTCTCATTCCTGAAACACAGCTAGATCAGCACCAAGTCATTTTACATACCTCGAAAGTTTATCTGAGGCTTAACACAACAATCTGCATAACTTGAGCACTGAACTTGGCAGGTATGTGACAGAGACAGGTGAACTAGGGGAGAGAGAAGCCACAGAGGATAGAGAGCTGATTTGTGGAAAGAAGACAGAGAAAGGGGGTGGGGAGTACAGGAAAAGCACTTCCCCCAAAAGTGGCTGGTGAGAAAGAGAAAGTGACTGAACAACAAAGGGAGAAAGGAGAAAGGAGAGGCTTCAATATCAGTAGGACTCTACTGGTAAACAGGGGAAAGCAGAGCTGAAAATTCTGCAGCTCAGTGTCGGGCAGTGCCCCGGTGGGGAGGAAGGGCAAATCCCTGGGAGCAGGCAGCAAGGACCAGGGGGTCTGCTGGCCACACAGAAGAAGTGGTTCCCATGCTAGGAGGGCATTTGGTAGAGAATATAGCCACCCCCCCCACACACACACAAAGGAAAGGTCCTGGTGGACCCCGGAGAGCAGTCATGTTTGGCAGTATTGGAACAAAGTTGCCAGTGTGCTGAAACCTGGCACGAGGTCTGTGTTGTGATTTACCATAATCTCTGAACTTCTGCTGTGGTGTGATTGCAAGAATATTGTCTGGGACAAGCCAGCATGTGGCCACAATCTCTGAGGCTCGGCAACAGCGTGATCACACAAATGTTCCTGAGGGCAAGCCAACAACTAGCCATTGCTCGGCAAGACCCTCCTCCAGAGGGTCCCAGTGGGTCCAAGCCACAGGGTGGTCAGAAGTGAGGGGGTTGGAATTACAGCCCCATCTGAGATAAAATTTGGGAGGGATATGCTGCAGAAATGCTGACGGCTTAGACATGGACAGGGATAGTGTAGAAGTGGGTTGTGGACAGAAGCCAGAGACAAAGGAGAGGCGCTTGTAGGTGAGAGTACAATGCTCCTGTGCCAGAGACGGGGAAAGCTGGGTGCAGCCGTTTTTACCTCTCCTACGCTTGGGCATTAATGTGCCTACACACACAAAATGCTGATCCAAGTCAGTAAACTAAGCAGAATCATCTAGTGGAGAATGTAGCCATTACACAACTGAGCCAACCAAGACTTAAAGGACCATCACAAGTCTTTCTGCCTGAATAGTGTACAGACAAAAAAATGCTTCATAGTTTGACTAATAGGGGAAACTGGATATAATTTTATGCAAATTTTATTCTGCTTACTGGTCCATCTATTTTTTCTTTTTGTTTTCTCTTCCTGTTCTTAGATACAGAAAGAGAAGAAACATTTTTGATTTTAGTTTTCATAAAATATTTTTAATTTTTTCTGTATTTTATATTTTTGGTAATTTTTCAAATTCTATTTTACTTTTTTATCTCATTTTATTCTATTTTACTATATAAATCTTTTCAAATTTTTAATGTTTTCTTACTTTTTCTTTTATATTCTCTCCTTTTTCTTCTCTATTCTATCAAGTTTCTTTCAACAGCCAGACCCAAACACACTTAAAATCTAGCTTCCTTTATGAGATTTGTTTGTGTTGTTTTAATTTTTTAAATTTTAATTATTTTATTTTATTAGTTCTTTTCTTTTTATAAAATGAAAAAATGAAGGGATTCACCCCAAAAGAAAGAACAAAAAGAAATGAAAGCCAACTTAATCAACATAGATATAAGCAAGATGTCAGAATTAGAACTTATAACCACGAGAATAAGAATACTAGCTGGGGTTGAATAAAGCATAGAATTGCTTTCTGCAGAGATAAAAGAAGTAAAATGTAGTCAGGATGATATTATAAAAGCTTTAACTGAGATGCAATCTCTAATGGATTCCATGGCGGCAAGGGTGGATGAAGCAGGCAGCAAATCAGTGATATAGAACACAAAAGTATGGAGAATAATAAAACAGAAAAAAGAGGGAAAGTGAGGCAAAAGAACACGATATAAGAATTCAAGAACTAGTGAGTCATTAAAAAGGAATAGCATCCAAATCATTAGGCGTCTCAGAAGATAAAGAGATAGCAAAAGGAGTAAAAGGTTTATGTGAGGAAGTCATAGCAGAAAACTTTCCTAACCTGGGGAAACACACAGACATCAAAATTCAGGAAGCACAGAGACCACCATTAGATTCAACAAAAATCGACGATCAATAAGGCATATCATAGTGAAATTGACAAAATACACAGACAAGGAAAGAATCATGAAAGCAGCAAGGGGGAAAACGTCCTTAACCTACAAAGGAAGGCAGATCAAGTTCACAGCAGACCTATCTACAGCAACTTGGCAGGCCAGTAAGGAGTGGCGGGATATATTCAATATACTGAACTGGAAAAATATGCAGCCCAAAGTTCTTTATTCAGCAAAGCTGCCATTCAAAATAGAAGTAGAGATAAAAAGGTTTCCCAAACAAACAAAAGCTAAAGAAGTTCATGACCAATAAACCAGCCCTTGGAGAGATTTTAAGGGGGACTTTCTGAGGGGAGAAAAGACATACCAAAAAAGAAAACAACAAAAGCAACAAAGACTGCAAAGGACCAGAGAACACAACCAGAAACTCCAACTCTTCAGGCAACATAATGGCAATAAATTCATATCTTTGAGTACACACTCGAAATGTCAATGGAACAACAACTCCAATAATAGGCAGGGTAAAAGAATGGATAGAAAACAGGATCATCTATATGCTGTTTACAAGAGGTCAGTGTTAGACCTAAAGACACATTCAGATGGAAGTAAGGGGATGAAGAAATATCTATCATGTTAATGATCACCAAAAGAAAGCCAGGGTAGCCATACTTTGATATAAGTATATATAAGTATATCAGACAATCTAAATTTAAAAATAAAGACTGTCAGGCAGAGAAGGATAGATACCATATGTTTGCATTCATAGGTCTAACAGGACAGACCTGGCAGGGGACCATGGGGAGAGGAAGGGGGAAAGAGAGCGGGGATGAGTGAGGGACACAGATTAAGGGAGCCTACTGAATACTGGAGACGAACCATGGACTTAAGAGGGAGGGAGGGGGGAGGGGGTGATGGTCATGGTGGAGGGCACTTGTGGGGAGAGGCACTGGGTGTTATGTGGAAACTAATTTGACAATAAACTATTATAAAAAATAAATAAATAATAAATATATATATATATTTTTTAAAGAAAGACTGTAACAAGGGATGAATAAGGGAATTATATCATAATTAAGGGATCTATCTACCAAGAAGTTCTAACAATTATAAATGTTTATGCCCCAAAGGAGAAACACCCAAATATATAAACCAATTAATCACAAACATACAGAAACTCACTGATATTAATACAAAAATAGTAGAGGTCTCTATCCCCTTACTTACTATAATGGACAGATCATCTAAGCAGAAAATCAACAAGGAAATAATGGCTTTGAATGACACACTGGACCTGTTTGACTTAATAGATATATTCAGAACATTTTATCCTAAAGCAGCAGAATGCACATTCTTCTCAAGTTCACATGGAACATTCTCCAGAGAGAATCACATACTGGGACACTGGGACACAAATCAGCCCTCAACAGTACAAAAAGATCGAGATCATACCATGCATGTTTCCAGGCCACAATGGTTTGAAACTTGAAATCAACTACAAGAAAAAAATTGGAAAGATAATGAAAACTTGGAGTGTAAGAAACATCCTACTAAAGAATGAATGAGTTAACCAAGAAGTTAAAGAGGAAATTAAAAAGTACATGAAATCCAATGGAAATGATAACAACACAGCCCAAAACCTCTTGTATGCAGCAAAGACAGTCATAAGAGGGAAGTATACAGCAATCCAGGCCTCCCTAAAGAAGAAAAATAGGTTTCAGATACACAACATAGACTTACATCTTACAGAGCTGGAAAAAGAACAGCAAATAAAACCCCAAACGAGCAGAAGATGGGAAATAATAAATATTTGAGCAGAAATCAATGCTATGGAAATAATTTTTAAAAACCAGAATAGATCAATGAAACCAGGAGCTGGTTCTTTGAAAAAATTAACAAAATTGATAACCCCCTTGACCAGTTTGATCAAAAAGAAAAAGGAAAAGACCAAAATAAAAAAAAATCAAGAATGACAGAGGAGAGATCACAAACAACAGTACAGTAATGGAAACAGTAATAAGAGAATATTATGAGCAATTATATGCCAATAATATTGGCAATCTGGAAGAAATGGACAAATTCTTAGAAACATATAAACTACCAAAACTGAACCAGGAAGGAGCTGAAAATTTAAACTGAACCATAACCAGTAAAAAATTGATTTAGTAATCAAAAATCTCCAAAAGAATAAGACTCCAGGGCTAGATGAGTTTCTAGGGGAATTCTACCAAACACTTAAAAAAGAGGTAACACCTATTCTTTTGAAGCTGTTCCAAAAAATATAAATGAAAGGAAAACTTCCAAACTCATTCTATGAGGCCAGCATTACCTTGATTCCAAAACCGAACAAAGACCCCTTCCCTAAAAAGGAGAACTATAGACCAATTTCCCTGATGAACATGGATGCAATATTCTCAACAAGAGACTAGCCAACCAGACCCACAATACAGTAAAAGAATTATTCACCATGATTAAGTGAGATTTATACCTGGGATGCAGGGTAGGTTCAATATCCACAAATCAATCAAGGTGACTTATCACATTAATAAAAGACAAGAACTACACGATCCTCTCAATAGGCGCAGAGAAAGCATCTTACAAAATACAGCATCTTTTCACAATAAAAGCCCTCAAGAAAGTAGGGATAGAAGAATCATGCCTCAAGATCACAAAAGCCATATATGAAAGCCCTAACACTAATATTATTCACAATGGGGAAAAATTGAGAACTTTCCCCCTAATGTCAGGCACACTAACTGATGTCCATCCTCACCACTGATATTCAGAATAGTCTTGGAAGTCCTAGCATTAGTAATCAGACAACACAAAGAATAAAAAGCATCGCAATTGGCAACGAAGAAGTCAAACTTTCACTCCTCACAGATGACATGACACTCTATATGGAAAACCCAAAGATTCCACCAAAACCTGATCCATGAGTTCAGCAAAGTCACAGGATATAAAATCAATGTACAGAAATTGGTTGCATTTCTATATACCAATAATGAAGCAACAGAAAGAGAAATTGAGGAATCAATCTCATTTACAATTGCACTAAAAATCATAAAATACCCAGGAATAAATGTAACTAAAGAGGTGAAAAATCTGTACACTGAAAACTATGGAAAACTTATGAAAGAAATTGAAGAAAACACAAAAAAATGGAAAAATGGTCCATGCTCCTGGATTGCAAGGACAAATATAGATAACATATAAGTCCTACCCAAAGCAATCTGCATATTTAATGCAATCCCTATCAAAATAACACCAGCATTCTTCACAGAGCTACAACAAATCATCCTAAAATTTGTATGGAAACAGAAAAGAACACGAATAACCCAAGCAATCCAGAAAAGGAAAACCAAAGCTGGAGGCATTACAATTCTGGACTTCAACATATATTACAAAGCTGTAATCATCAAGATCGTATTGTACTGGCACAAAAACAGACTCTTAGGTAAATGGAAGAGAATAGAGAACCCAGAAATAAACTCACAAACCCATGACCAAACTAACCTTTGACAAAGCAGGAAAGAATATGCAATGCAATAAAGATGCTCTCTTCAGCAAATGACATTAGGAAAACTGGACAGCCACATGAAGAAGAATGAACCTGAACTAGTTTCTTACACCATACACAAAAATAAAGTAAAACTGGATGGAATTCCTAAACGTAAGATAGGAAGCCATCAAAATCATGGAGGAGGAAACAGCAAAACGCTCTTTGGTCTCTGATGGAGCTATTTCTTATCCAACATGTCTCCAGAGACAAAGGAATTAACAGCAAAAAATGAACTGCATGGCGAAGGAAACAATCAACAAAACTAAATAGCAACTGAAGGGAATGGGAGAAGATGTTTGCAAATGACTTATCAGATTAATGGTTAGTATTCAAAAGCTATAAAGAACGTACCAAACTCAACACTCAAAAACAAATAATCCAGTGAAGAAGTGGGAAAAAGATATAAATAGACATTTTTCCAAAGAAGGCATCCAGATGGTTAATAGACACATTAAAAATGCTCAACATCACTCATCATCAGGGAAATACAAATCAAACCACATTGAGATACCATGTCAGACCTGTCAGAATGGCTAAAATAACTCAGGTGACAATAGATGTTGGAGAGGATGCGGAGAAAAGGGAACCCTTTTGGTGGGAATGCTAACTGGTGAAGCTATTCTGGAAAACAGTATGAAGTTTTCTCAATAAATTAAAAATACAACTACCCTATGACCCAGCAATTCCACTCCTAGGTATTTATTCAAAGGATACAAGGGTGCTGTTTTGAAGGGGCACATGCACCCCAATGTTTATAGCAACGCTATCAACAATAGCAAAAGTATGGAAAGAGCCCAAATGTCCATCAACTGGTGAATGGAAAAAGAAGGTGTGGTATATATATAAAATATGGCATATTACTCAGCAATCAAAAAGAATGAAAATTTTACCATTTACAACAATGTAGATGGAACTAGAGTGTATTATGCTAAGCAAAGTTAGTGAGTCAGAGAAAGAAAAATGTCATACAACTTCACTCACATGTGGAATTGCAGAAACAAAACAGATGAACCTAAGGGAAGCAAAAATAATATAAAAACAGGTGGGGGCAAAATATAATAGACTTCTAAATATAGAGAACGAAATGAGGGTTGCTAGAGGGGTTGTGGGTGGGAAGATGGGCTAAATGGGCCAGGGGCATTAAGGAATACACTTGTTGGGATGAGCACTGAGTGTTACATGTAGGGGATGAATCACTGGATTGTACGTCTGAAATCATTGCACTGCATGCTAACTAATTTAGATTTAAAGTAAAAAATAATAAATCAATCATAAAATACACCTTCAAAAAAAGCATAGAATAAAGAAGATATAAAATGGACATTGTAAGCAAAGGCAAAATGGAATAACCAATGACATTTACCAAATAAATTACAAGGTGAAGGTTATTGTGAGAGATATTCAAAAATGTTACAGTTGAAAAAAAGAGATAGCCTCAAGAAAAACATAATATTTCAAATTATGTAATAATGTAACAGAACATTCAATACCATAAAGCCAAATATTTATAGAAGTGCAAGGAAAACTCACTGTCCCCAAATCAATGAGATTTTAATATCCTCTCTCTCTGTGCTTGATAAATGCTAAGTAATTAACAGTAAGTTTATCAGTAAGCATATAGAATTTGCAAATACTGTCAAACAATTCGATCCAATTAAACTTTAAAACAACACACTATCTTCAGAACACACGTTCTATGTGTAGAGAAGAAAAATTCTTCTCTGCCCTCTTAGAGGCTGGGCCTAAGAATTAAATAGACATAAACCAGACTAACAGAAGAAAAGTGTACAAGTTTCACTGAGATTTTACACATACATGAGAGTCTTCACAAGGCAATGAAGACCCAAAGTTGTGACCAGAGCAGGAAAATGTTATATATTTCAAAAGAGGGAACAATAAATTTCTGAGGAATTTGCAAATCAGAAGAGTTTGTGTTACAGGTAGAAATGGAGAAGAATTAACAAGGTTTGTTTTTACAGCTTCTTCAATCCTAAATTCCCTGTCTATGATGAAAGGATGTCCCCCTCCTTGTATAAGAGGGCACATTTCACAGGGAGTTTTATCTCTTGCTTTCAGAGGGAAAAGGAGAGCCAGAGTGTCCTTATGCACCTGCTGTTTGTTAGCTCCTATACCTAAAAATAATCACCATGCCAAAGTGGATAGTTTGGAGTACATGCTCTGGATGCCTTCATACTCTCAGCAAGTGAATATGGAAAGTTCATCAAGATAGATCGCAGGCTGGTCCATAAATCTTTCTCAAGATAGTTCAAAGGAGAGGAATTATATGCAGCATATTTTCTAATACTGGAGTTAAAGTAGAATTCAATAAAATGTTTATGAAAATCCCCAAAGAATTGGGAATCAAGTAACCATTTCTATACAAGCCTTAGGTATAAGAAATAATAAAGAACAATATAGAAAATACTTTGAACGCATTTTAATATTGACAATAAAAGCACCACAAAAATGTGTGGCATGTTCCTAATGTAGGACTTCATGGTGAAATGATAACTTTAAATGCCTTTATCAGAAAAACAGGCTGAAAATATGTTATGCGATTTTCCACATAATGTAACCAGAAAGAGCATAGTTACTTTACTGAAAGTAGGTAACATAAAATAATACTATGGATAAACATAAATCAAATGAAGTACAAAATATATGCAGAATACAGGAATTCAAGCCAAATAAATATTGGTTCTTTGAAAAAATTAATAAAATATGTAAGACCCTACTGAGAAAAAAAGAAATCACAAATTATCAATATCAAGAATGAAAATAGGGGTGCCGGGGTGGCTCAGCAGTTTAAGCTTATCAGTCTGGGTTTCAGCTTATGTCATGATCTCATGATTTAGTGTGGTTGAGCCCTAAATAGGGCTCCACGCTCACAGTATGAAGCCTGCTTGGGATTCTTTCTCTCTTCCTCTCTCTCTGCCCCTCCCCCACTCATGCTGTCTTTGACTCTCTCAAAATAAACAAAAAGGAATGAAAATTAAAATATCACAAAGTATTCTGCAGATGATAAGGGGAAATTACTGAGTTTTAGCCCAATTACAAATTGAACCTTAGTACACTAAAACAGTGGTGTAGATGTACTTGTATTTGGAGTGTAGATGTAGGAGTCCACCGGGTCCAGAAGTACTTCCCTTGGGGGCACTCATGAAGTTGGACTATGGCTGAGGTTGGGTCACCTCACTGGCAAGGTAGGTATCAGGGCTGAGAAGACGTCTACATGATGTTTTTTCATGCACTGAACTTCGGGTAACACATCCTTATACAGTTTGTGGGGTACAGATGCCTTCTGGAGAGTTTGCACACGAATGCCAAGACTGTGCTCATATTGGAGTGCTATTAGAGTTTCCTGTATGAAAGACTAAGATTTTCTGCAAGGGGAAATTGGAAATGGAAACATCACGTTGTCACCAAGAAGTAATGCTGATAAATAAGAGAAGGTTGTTACCATAGAGATGACTTAGCCAATTCATCTAACTTTTGCACTCAAGCTCCTGAAGAGTTTTTACAAAACCACTCACTTCTCTCCTACAGTAACACTCATCATGTTGGCAGATACCACTTATCTGGAGAACAAAATTGCTGATTGGGACATTTAAAGCACTGTTTGTTTCCCAAGATATAGGGTAAAAAAGGAGTTTGGGAATTCTTAAAATACAAGAAAATAAAACTAAGTAAGCCTTTGAGAAATGTTCCCAGATGCCAACATGGACTTAAGTCTCTGTCCCCAAATTTGTACCTTTGAGAACAAAAATA
>PISW01016593.1:0-12696 GCA_004023785.1 Mungos mungo | reverse complement strand
GACATTTAGGTTCTTTCCATGATTTGGCTATTGTAGAAAGTGCCGCTATGAACATTGGGGTACATGTGCTCCTATTCCTCAGCACTTCTTTATCCCTTGGGTAAATCCCTAGCAGTGCTATTGCTGGGTCATAGGGGAGTTCTATGGATAGTTTTTTGAGGAACCTCCACACTGTTTTCCAGAGCGGCTGCACCAGTTTCCCTGTAGTTCTTTTAATGTTTATTTATTTTTGAGAAGAGGGGGAGAGAGCGCACATGCGTTCGAGTGGAAGAGGGGCAGAGAGAGAAAGAGGATCTGAAGCAGGCCCATGGTGAAAGCAGAGAGCCCCCGCGGGGCTCAAACTCACAAACTTCGACGCTTAACCCACAGAGACACCCAGATGCCCTCTCACTGTGATTTTGATTTACATTTTCCTGATAATGAGTGATTTTGAGCATCTTTTCATGTGTCTTTTGACAATCTGTGTCTGTACTCTGGACAAATGTTTGTGTCTTTGCATTTTTTTAATTAGATTTTTTGGTTTTTGGGTGTCGAGTTGATTCAGTTCTTTATAAATTTCAGGTACTAACCCTATACCGGCTATGTCATTTGCAAATGTTTTCTCCCATTCAGGAGGTTGCCTTTTAGTTGTGTAGATTATTTCCTTTGCTCTGCAGAGGCTTTTTATTTTGTTGTATTTCCAGTAGTTAATTTTTTATTTTATTTCACTGACCTTAGGAGACTCTATCTAGAAAAATGTCACTATGGCTGATATCAGAGAAATTGCTGCCTATGCTCTCTTCTAGGATAGTTAGCTTTAGGTCTCACCTTTAGGTCTTTACTCCATTTTGAATTTATTTTTTTTAAGTCTTTTTTTTTTCTTCATTGTGATTTTTTTTTAATGTTCATTTAATTTTGAGAGAGAGAGAGAGAGAGAGAGAGAGAGACAGAACAGGAGTCGGGGAGAAGCAGAGAGAGAGGGAGACGCAGAATCTGAAGCAGGCTCCAGACTTTGAGCTGTCAGCACAGAGCCCGAGGTGGAGCTCGAACCGACAAACTGCGAGATCATGATCTGAGCTGAAGTGGGCTACTTAACCGACTGAACCACCCAGGTACCCCTTGAATTTATTTTTGAGTATGATGTAAGAAAGTCCAGTTTCATTCTTTTGTATGTAGCTGTCTAGTTTTCCCAGTACCATTTATTGAAGAGACTCTTTTTCCCATTGCGTATTCTTGCCTCCTTTGTCAAAGATTATTCAACCATATAATCATGTGTTTGTTTCTGGGCTTTCTATTATGTTCCATTGGTCTATATGTCTCTTTTTATGCCAGTACCATACTCATTTGATTACTACAGCTGGTAGTATATCTTGAAATCTTGGAGAGTGTGATACTTCCAGCTGTGTTTTTCTTTTTCAAGGTCGTTATTGCCTCTTTGTGGTCTTTTGTGGTTCCATACAAATTTTAGGATTGTTTGTTCCACTTCTTTGAATAATGCTGATGCTATTTTGATATGTATTGCATTAAGTCTGTGGATTTCTTTGGGAAGTATGGACATTTTAACAATATCTGTTCTTCTAGTCCATGAACATGGAATATTTTCCAATTCTTTCCATTTGTTTTTGTGGCCTTCAATTTCTTTCATGAGTGTTTTATAGTTTTCAGAGTACAGGTCTTTCACCTCCTTGGTTAAGCTTATTCCTAGGTATTTTATTATTTTTGGTACAGTTGTGAATGGGATTGCTTTCTTAATTTTTCTTTGTTGCTTCATTATTAATGTATGGAAAATCAACAGATTTCTGTACAATTATTTTGTATCCTGTGACCTTACCAAATTCATTTGTCAGGTCTAGTAATTTTTTGGTGGAATCTTTAGGGTTTTATAGTTATAGTATCATGTCATCTGCAAATAGTGAAAGGTTTACTTGTTCCTTATCAATTTGGATGCTTTTCACTGCTTTTTCTTGTCTGATTGCTGTGGCTAGGACTTCCAGTACTATGTTGAATAAAAGTGGTGGGAGTGGACATCCTTGTCTTGTTCCTGGTCTTAAAAAGAAAGCTCTCAGTTTTTCACCATTGAGTATGATGTTAGGTGTGGGTTTTCCACATATGGCCTTTATTATGGTGAGGAATGTTCCTCTAAACCTATTTTATTGAGTGGTTTTATGATGAATAGATATTGTACTTTGTCAAATGCTTTTTCTGCATCTATTGAAATGATCATATGATCTTTATCCTTTCTTTTATTGATGTGATGTATCACGAGTCTGGCTAATGTTTATCAATTTTGTTCATCTTTTCAAAGAACCAGCTCTTTGTTGATCTGTTCTTTTGGTTTTATTAGTTTCTATTTATTTAATTTCTGCTTTAGTCTTTATTATTTCCTTCCTTCTACTGGCTTTGAATTTTGTTCTTTTTCTAGCTCCTTTAGGTATAATGTTAGGTGTTTTTTTTTTTAAACGTTTACTTGTTTTTGAGAGAGAGAGAGTGAGCAAGAGAGAGAGTGAACAGGGTAGCGGGCAGAGAGACAGGGAGACACAGAATCTGAAGCAGGCTCCAGAGTCTGAACTGTCAGCACAGAGCTTGACATGGGACTTGCCCTCATGAACCACAAGATCATGACCTAAGCTGAAGTCAGACGCTCAGCCAACTGAGCCACCCAGGTGCCCCAGGTTGTTTTTTGTTTTGTTTTAGGGTGGTTGGGTTGGTTTTTTTTTTTTTTTGAGATTTTTCTTGTTTCTTAATTTAGGCCATAGTGTTATAAACTTCACTCATAGAGCAGCTTTTGGCTGTATCTCAAAGATTTTGGACCATTGTATTTTCATTTGTCTACATGTATTTATAATTTCCTCTTTGATTTCTTGGCAATCTATTCATTATTTAGTAGCATGTTATTTAACCTCCATGTATTTGTGCTCTTTGCAGATTTTTTTCTTGTTGATTTCGAGTTTCATAGTATTGTGGTCAGAAAAGATGCATGGTATGACTTAGTCTTTCTGCATTTGTTTAGATTTGTTTTGCGGCCTACCATGGAAACCGATCCATGTGCACTTGAAAAGAATGTGTATTCTGCTGTTTTAGGATAGAATGTTCTGAATGTATCTGTTAAATCCATCTGGGCCAATGTGTCATTCAAAGCTACTGTTTCTTTGTTGATTTTCTATTTGGATGATCTATCCATTGAAATATTTGGGGTTATGCATTTGATTTTAAAATATCAAATGAGGTGCCTAGGTGGCTCAGTTGGTTAAGTGTCTGACTCTTGACAGGTCTTGATCCCAGGATTGTGAGTTCAAGCCCCACTTTGGGCTCTGTGCAGGGCATGGAGCCTATTTAAAAAATAAAAAATCAAATGGGCCTAGAAAGATTTTTTTTTTAAGGGAAAGGTGGCTTTGTTTTTATTCTATTTTTATTTTATTTTTATCTATCTATCTATCTATCTACCTATCTATCTATCTATCTATTTATCTATCTATGAGAGAAAGAGAGAGAGCATGAGTTGAGGAGGGGCAAAGGGAGCACGTCAGACCCTCAAGCAGGCCCCACGTCCAGCACCAAGCCAGGCTTCTCACAGTCACGAGATTATGACCTGAGCTGAAATCAAGAGTCAGACCCTTAACTGACTGAGCCACTCAGGCACCCCACAAATAGGACTTGAGAGATTTTTAATTAAAACTAAGCAGTTCTTTTTCTTTTTCTTTTTTCTTTTTTTTTTTTTTTTTAGGAAAGAAGACAACAAAGAGTTCCTTTTTCCATCTCTTCTCCACAAACTCCCTGTCACGCTCCCTGTCCTCTTTGGTCCACCAAACCACTTTTCACTTTTCCTGCTATTTCTTTTTTTTCTTTTTTTAATTTTTTTAAAATGTTTTATTTATTTTCGATACAGAGAGAGACAGACCCTGAGGGGGGGAGGGGCAGAGAGAGAAGGAGACACAGAACTGGAAACGGGCTCCAGGCTCTGAGCTAGCTGTCAGCACAGAGCCTGACGCGGGGCTCAAACCCACGAACGTGAGATCATGACCTGAGCCGAAGCCGATGCTTAACCGACTGAGCCACCCAGGCGCCCCTATTTCTTGTTATCTAATTCCATGTGTGTTAACAATGTTTCTATTGCAGTTTCCTGACTCATCACTTTCAGGTATTATCTCCTGACTTCCTGTCTTGGCACATTAAATTTCTCTCCCTCAACCCATGTCTCCTTCCTCCCATGGAGTTGGACCATAACTTTCATTTAATCCAGTCTTAATATTATGGATATTAATTCTTGCAGAGTCACATAGTATGCCATGGTTATATTTCCTTTCGTGCTTGTTATTATTTATTTAAAACATTGTTTTTAACGTTTATTTGTTTTTGAGAGACAGAGACAGAGAGTGACTGGGGGAGGGACAGAGAGATAAGGAGACACAGAATCTGAAGCAGGCTCCAGGCTCTGAGCTGTCAGCACAGAGCCTGGCAGGGGGCTCAAACCCACAAACCATGAGATCATGACCTGAGCCAAAGCCAGACACTCAGTCAACTGAGCCACCCAGGTGCCCCGTCTTGTTTATTATTTTGTTTGTCTCAATTTTTCATTTGCTTTATTTTCATTATGCCTGTTCTAATTCTTTTCGCATACTCCAACAGCCTTTCCAAGTTTTCAAATAATCAAACCTGTCAAATAAGGTATCAGTTTTCTTTTTCTTGAAGACCTCTCTTCAGCCCACTGTTCAGCTATTATGCTACTGCTGCCATTTGGAGAATTTTATTTAATTCTCTCCTATACTGAGTTTCCTGTCTCCTGGGTCCTATGTCATCCCCTGATTCATGTTTATAATTTTTTAAAGTTTGTTTATTTTGGGGGGTGTCTGAGTGGCTCAGTCGGCTGAGCATCTGACTTTGGCTCAGGTCATGATCTTGCCATTTGTGGGTTCAAGCCTCATGTGGGCTCTGCGCTGACCTCTCAGAGGCTGGAGCCTACTTCGGATTCTGTGTGTGTGTTTCTCTCTCTCTGCCCCTCCCCAGCTTGTGCTCTGTCTCTCAAAATTAAATAAAGATTGAAAAAAAATTTTAAATGTTTATTTTTGAGGGAGAGACAGAGTGTGAATGGGTGAGGGTCAGAGAGAGAGGGAGACACAGAATCCAAAGGAGGCTCCAGGCTCCTAACTGTCAGCACAGAGCCTAAGGCGGGGCTCAAACTCCAGAACTACGAGATCATAACCTCAGCCACAGTTGGACACTTAATCGCTTAATCGACCAAGTCACCCAGGCGCCCACACTTTTATATTTTAATGGATATTTTCCAGTAGCTTTTAAAGAAAAAGTACATTGGAAGTAAATGTTTTGAGATCATCATGAATGAAATTTCTTTAGTCTACATGTATATCCAATTGATAATTAGACCAAGTATAGAAATCTATTTTGAAAACATTTTTATTCAGAATTTCAAAGCACTTGGTCCATGGTCTATTAGATACAAGCCAAGAGCATAACCTTTGTACTAAACTACTGCTACCTGCCCGTAAGATTTTATCTTTATCATTAATGTTCTTAAACCTCAGAATAATATGTATATTTTTGTAATTGTTCTAGCCATTCACGGGGTTCTTTCAGTCTGGAAGCTTGTGGCTTTTAGTTCTTGGAAATTTTATTGCATTTCTTTGGTAATTTTGACCCCAGCATTTTCTCATTTTCTTAGTAGAGTTTTGAATCTTCCAAATTGGTCTTCTAATTTTCTCATTTTCTTCCTATAATTCTACCTCTGCTTTTTCCTTCCATTCTTGGGAAATGTCTTTAATTCTTTTAAAAGCTTCTATTTTTAAATAATGTCTACACCCAGGGTTGTTGGGCTCAAACTCACAACCCTGAGATCAAGAGTCTCTACCAATTGAGCCAGCCAGGCGCCCCCTCAAATGTCCTTAATTTTATCTTCCAGTCACTGAATATTTATTTTAAATTTCTGACAGCTGTTTGTTGTTCTCTATTCCTTCTTTTTTTTTTTTTTTTTTTTTTTTTTTTTTTTTTTTTTTTTTTTTTTTTTTTTTTTTTTTTACAGTATGTCCTGTCCTTATATGAGGTACAAGTTTATTGCTTGTATATAAGGAATTCTGAGGGCCGCAGTCCAGGGCCGAGGATAAGTGATACTCTCAGGGTCCAAACTCCTGTCTTGCTTTTGATCATCCCAGTGCCTATCTTCCATCCGTGGTGACACTGTGCCTCGTAATGGCTGCCAGGACAAGGAGGAATGCCTCCCATATGAGCCTGTTAAGCATGTTTCCCACAACACAATGGCCAGAACTGAATCATGTAGCCAAACCTCACTAAAATAGAGGTTGGAAAACATAAGCCAACGTATTTGAGGCTATAGCATTCCCATATATACATGAGGAGGAGGGGAGAATGGGGGTTGAGACCAGCACCTTGAATCGAACCTGCTACAAAACTCAAATCTCTAGGTGGCCCCACGAAATCAGTCTCCTCGGGGTGCCTGGGCAGCTCAGTTGGTTAAGTGTCCAACTCTTGATTTCAGCTCAGGTCATGATCTCACAGATCATGGGATCGAGCCCAGCGTCAGGCTCTGTACTGGCTGTGTGTGACCTGCTTGAGATTCTCTCCCTCTCTCTCCCCTTCCACTGACACTCACTGGGTACACACACACTTTCTCTCTCTCAAAATAAATAAATACACATTTTATTTAAAAAAAATTTTTTTAATGTTTTATTTTATTTTTGATACAGAGAGAGACAGAGCATGAGAGGGGGAGGGGCAGAGAGAGAGGGAGACACAGAATCTGTAGCAGGCTCCAGGCTCTGAGCTAACTGTCAGCACAGAGCCTGACGCGGGGATCCAACCCACAAATGTGAGATCTGACCTGACCTGAAGTCGGAGGCTTAACTGAGCCACGCAGGCGCCCCAAATACACATTTTGAAAAGTCAGTCTCCTAGGAGTCTTCCAGCTGCAGAGCGCTGGGAGCACATTTACCTTGGCAAATGGCAGACCCGCTTTCCATGCAGATCATAAGGCTTCCTTTATAGCAGGGTGACAGACTTTTCTTGAAGGCCCAGATAGCAAATATTTTAGGCTTTGTGGGCCAAATGGTCTATTTCACAGCTTCTCAATTCCATTGTTGTGGGAACGCAGCCATAGATACTATGTAAACAAATAGGCCTTGGGTGTATTCAGTAAAACTGTATTTACCAAAACAGGTAGCGGGCCCAAGAGCCTCAGCTTGCCAATCTCTCTTTTATTTTTTAATTAAGCAAAATTTTTTAAATGTTTATTTATTTTTTGAGAGAGAGAGAGAGAGAGAGAGAGAGAGAGAGACAGAGTGCAAGTGGGGAAGAGGCACAGAGAGAGGGAGAGACAGAATTCAAAGCAGGCTCCAGGCTCCGAGCTGTCAGCACAGAGCCCAACGTGAGCCTGGAACCCACAAACTGTGAGATCAGACCTGAGCCAAAGTCAGACGCTTAAGCGACTGATCCACCCAGACGCCCCCACCAACCTCTCTTTTATATCTCAGTTTTACATATGCCACTGATGGAAGTCTTAGTGCCCAAATAGCAACAGTACATGATTCTTGACATTTTTTGCTCTTTACCCTTAACACAGTGATAGGCCTGGACCCAGTGGAGCAAAAAGGCCGAAGGCAGTTTCTGTTCGCGATGCTGAATGGACAAGATCCCGAACAAGGACAGTAAGTATCTGTTTTCCACTTTGAAAGGAGGGGGATCTTATCCACTCAGGAATTCATGAGTTTTGTGCTGATATTATGTATTATAATAACTTCTTTCATATTAATTTACTCAGTGGATTTTTTATCTACTTGAGTCTAAGTTTGTGACTACCTGATAAATTATATAATCTCATAGATTTAATTCATTTCTCAGCCATGCTAGCCCCTAAGAAGCACTATTTTTGTGGCAGCAATTACTTGCATACTAATAGTGCCCTATGTGGAACGGACAAAACCTTTTTTTTGAACTGTCTAGTTTTTTTTTTTAATGTTTTTTCTTTTAAAGAGAGAGAGCAAGCATAAGCAGGGGAGAAGGGCAGAGGGAGAGAAAGAATCTCAAGCAGGCTCCAGGCTCAGCATGGAGCCTGAGGAGGGGCTTGATCCCATGACCCTGGGATCACAACCTGAGAGGAGGTCAAGAGTCGGATGCTCAACCGACTGAGCCACCCAGGCGCCCCTGAACAAGACCCTTGGACATTCTCAGAAAATTTGATTCATTTCTCACAAACACAGTACCATTGCTAGCTTACCGTATATCACGTCTTTGTAATTATTTATTATAATGTATCATATATAATATATAATTATGTACAATGATATATAATTATATATCATTTACTATATCTGATATAATCAATAATAAAATATAACATAAATTATATTATTTTAAGTAAATGATATAAGTAAATATGATATGAATAAAAATTTACATTAAAAAATTTTTTAATGTTTATTTTTGAGAGACAGGGAGAGTGACAGAATGTGAGCGGGTGAGGGGCAGTCAGAGAGAGAGAGGGAGACACAGAATCCAAAGCAGGGGCGCCTGGGTGGCTCAGTTGGTTAAGCAGCTAACTTCAGCTCAGGTCATGATCTCACAGTTCATGGGTTCGAGCCCCACGTCAGGCTCTGTGCTGACGGCTCAGAGCCTGGAGCCTGCTTCTGATTCTGTGTCTTCCTCGCTCTCTGACCATACCCCAATCTCTCAAAAATAAATAAACATTAAAAAAAATTAAAAAATAAAAATAGAATCCAAAGCAGGCTCCAGGCTCTGAGCTTTCAGCATGGAGCCTGACATGGGGCTTGAACTCACGAACTGTGGGATCATGACCTGAGCTGAACTGACTGAGCCACCCAGGCGCCCCTCATATTTACATTTTTAAAATGATTTCTCTACCAGATTACCTTGATTTACCTTGAAGTAAATCTTAGGCCTACTATCAATTTTAGGAAGACGTCCTTGTTATTTGTATGATCTGAAGAGGCCTCCAGTTAGAAGTTCCAGATGAAATGCACAGGACATACTTAGAAAATTATGCATTATTTAGCTGAAATTTGAAATTCGGATTTAAGTGGACATCTGTTTTGTTTTTTTATGTTTTTGGCAAGACCTAGCAATGCTGACTCCTTTTCAAGTATGTGGGTAAGAAATAATACAAGGCTGGTGTTTTAGCCCAATAAATTAAATTGCATTTACTTTGTCTCAGGTTAGTCATAGAAAGGACTGACAAAGGAGCCATTGAAATAAACAGAGTCTGACTTCAATGTCATTATGGACTTAAGCAGATAACAGCTCACTGGTAACTTTTGGGGATGGAAAGTATTTTGGTTGTTTCCCTTTTGCATCAATGTTATATTTAGCTATTTCATTTCTTTTTTTTTCTCTCCACATTCTTAGAATACTCCCTCCTCATTGCCTCACAGTGGTAGCCTCTTTCTTTTCTTTTTGTACCCAGTTTTTCTACTCAATTTTATTTTTTAAATTGTTTTATTTTTTTCTAAAAAATTTTTAATGTTTATTTTTGAGAGACAGAGAGACAGAGCATGAGGAGGGAAGAGCAGAGAGAGAAGGAGACACAGACTCCGAAACAGGCTCCTGGCTCTGAGCTCTCAGCACAGAGCCCAATGCGGGGTGCAAACTCACGTACCATGAGATCATGACCTGAGCCGATGTTGGCCGTTTAACCGACTGAGCCACCCAGGCACCCCTGTTGTATTTATTTTTGAGAGAGAGAGAGAGAGAGCGCGAGAGAGAGAGCGAGAGCGAGAGCAGAGGAGGGTCAGAGAGAGAGGGAGATACAGACTCTGACGACAGGCTCTGATCTAGCTGTCAGCACAGAGTCCGAAGTGGGGCTCAAAGCCACGAACTGTGAGATCATAACCTGAACAGAAGTTGGACACTTATACTACTGAGCCACCTGGTGCTCCTCTACTCAATTTTAGATTTAGATTGATTTTACCTTTCTTTTTGCTAGTGTGCAGTGGACAGAACATTGGCTTTGTATCCAGACAGACCTAGTTTTGATGTTTTTTTTTTGTTTTTTTTTAATTTTTGATAGAGACAGTGCAAGCAGGGGAGGGTCAGAGAGAGAGAGGGAGATACAGAATCTGAAGCAGGCTCCAGGCTCTGAGCTAGCTGTTAGCACAGAGCCCGATGCGGGGCTCAAACCCATGAACCACGAGACCATGACCTGAGCTGAAGCCAGATGCTTAATGGACTGAGCCACCCAGGCGCCCCTAGACAGACCTAGTTTTGAATCCTGACTTTTCTTAGCTTACTAGCTCTCTGGTCGTTGAATTTTATTTAACTTGAAGGTTCCTTTGAGGATACAATTGAAATAACATAGTTTCTGGGGCACCTGGGTGGCTCAGTGGGTTAAGCATCTGACTTCAGCTTAGGTCATGATCTCACGTTCGTGGGTTTGAGCCCCGCGTCGGGCTCTCTGTTGACAGCTTGGAGCCTGGAGCCTGCTTTGGATTCTGTGTCCCCCTCTCTCTCTGCCCCTCCCCTGCTCATTCTCTGTCACTCTCTGTCTCTCAAAAATAAATAAATGTTTAAAAAAATTAAAAAAAAGATTATAGTTTATCTAAAGCACTTGGTATGGTGCCCTGTATGTAGTAACGCTGGTTACCATCCCTTTCCTGGGAAAATTGGGGTCGGGAGTCAGCATTATCCCTTCTGTATATTCGTAAGGATACAAAAACATCATCACAGGTGAATTTTGCATAATGGGCTAAGGATGTATCATTTTGGGGGGGTGCCTGGCATGTACCTCTCATGACTTTTGATCTCGGGGTCATGAGCTCAAGTCCCACTTTGGATGTAGAGCTTAAGAAAGAAAGAAAAAAAAAAGAATACGTTATTTTTGGAATTTCTTCTTTTTAGATGAATCATGTTTAGGTGTGATTTTAAGAGCTTGAATTTTTAGCCTTAGTCTTGTCCCTTAGTACTATCAGCCACCAGTATTTACTTTTAAAAAATTAATAGGGATACAGAACGTCCAGAACAGGCAGACCCGGAGAGACGGAGTGGATTTGTGGTCTCCTGGAGCGGAGGGGAGAACGGGACGTGGCTGCTTGGAGGCTCCCGGATTCCCTCTTCGGGGGATGAGCGTGGCCTGGGATTAGACAGTGGTGACGGCTGGGCAGCAACATGGTTTTACGAGGACACACTGAAGTGTACACTTCAAAATAGTTAAAATAGCAAATTTATGCGTGATTTTGATCTCAAATAACTGAATAGGTACTAGTTTCTAGAATTCAGTGTCGTTCTTTGGTAGGCCACTTCAAGGTGACAGTGACTGCTGTTGACTCCTCACTGCTTGGGAGGCACCGTGGCGGGTGCCTCCAGAGTCCTGTTCCCAGACGTACAACTCCTAAGGAATACACTTTACAAAACGTGTAGTTTTATAATTCTGTATTCCATCTGTTTTCCTTTGTTTAGCCTTGATACCCAACTTTTCTTTTATTTAAAAATCTTAACTTCTTCTATAATGTTGGGTTTTTGTGCAAATACCTTCACTGCTCACATCAGATCTTTCATCAGAGTTGTGAACTATCTTGAAAGGCATTCTGTCTGTACAGTTTTGAGTCAACTTGATAACTACCTTATCTCGAGTCTTAGTTCTCTCTTCCCCAGGCCTATTTTTTAAAATATACCAACTCCTTAGTCTTCTGCTGTTATGGTCTTGTAAAATGGAGGCAAGGGAAATGTGATTGAGGGGAAACAGTATAATTTATGATTACTTTTATCCTTATACATGTATTTTAAGCCTTAGGGTATCAGAAGTACTGAGTTTAATGGAATTTTTTTCTCCTTCAGTTTAAAGTTTACAGTGGTAAGCGATCCTCTGGATGAGGAGAAAGAATGTCAAGACGTGGGCTATGCATTTCTGGAACTGTGGCAGATCTTGGAGTCGGGAAGAGACCTTGTAGAGCAAGAGCTGGATAGTGAGTAATCCCTTGTCATCCTTCTCAGTTTCACTTATTTCTAAGGAAATCAGCCTAATCGTGAATACTTTTCCTGACTTACCTTCAGTATATAATTACCATTATGAAATTGGTGATACAAACTGGATCCAAATACCTATGGCTATAGTTATTCTAGAAATGAAAGTAGTCACTTGTATATTTCAGCCCATGTACCTCATGCCAACTAGGATACAATCTATTACGAATCTCCAGCGTTTGAAATGAGGGAATTTTGAAAAGATAAGTTCTTTTCATCTCTATCAAGTTTAAAGATCAGAATTCCTAATTTCTCTGAGGCATGTGAGGTTTGTACACAGCTAACCCCTCTTTTAATGGGTCACCTTGCACAGTCTCTTTAGGAGACACCAACTCTTCAGCTCCCTCGCACCTCATGGTATTTGTTACCAAGTCTTGACCATCGGCTTTGACTACAATAGTTCCCCCCCGCCTTTTAAAAAATGTGTACTTATTTTGAGAGAGAGAATATGTGTAAGTGGGGGGGGGGTGCAGAGAAAGAGGGGGACAGAGGATAAGTGGGCTCCGTGCTGACAGCAGAGAGCCAATGTAGGGCTTGAACTCACAGACCTTGAGATCATGATCTGAGCCGAAGTTGGATACTTATCTGACTGAACTACCCAGGCATCCCCGTAATAGTTTTCTAAACTGGTCTCTCTGCCACTAGTTTCCACCCCATTTCCATCTGCTAGTGTTTCTGTACAAAAAGTTTGATTACCACATTCTTCTTGAATCCATTTTC
>PISW01016592.1:0-12758 GCA_004023785.1 Mungos mungo | reverse complement strand
AAACAAGGACACGTTTTATTCATCCCAAGGTGCAGGTGCAGGAGACGGTCCTCGCAGGGACCTTGCCCTAGAGCAGCCGCCGCGCGGGCGTTTGCCGGGGGCCCGCTTGCTTGGGTCTCCTGCCCCTTCTCCTCCGAGAGGAGGCGGCGCTCCCCAGGAAGGGATTCAGGCTCGGCCCCCAGAGCTGAGCGGCCACGGCCCTGGGCTCGGGCCACCGCCTTGCTGGGGACAAGGGCACTTTGCTACAGTGGCGTCTCAGCATCTCTGAAGCCCCAGCTTGGAAGTTTCCATCCATGAGCACCGATGAGTCGGCGCCGGTCTACGTTTCTGGTTCGAGAAGCAGCACGCTCCCGCGGCCGAGAGCAAACGGTCAGCGAGCAGGCGCCTGCGCGGTGCGCCGGAGAGACAAACCCACGTGTGACTAAAACGGCATTTAATCTCCATGAGTATCTGCAATAAAATGAAACCTTTAATCTACAAATATTTGTTTTTCTATTTAGAGCCGGCAGCGTGGCATTTAGAAGCCGGGGGAAGCGCAAGTGCGCAGGGACTGTGGCTTCAGAAACGCGCGTGTATTTGCCAACCCCAGGCAATACTGCCTCTGTTTTTGGGGGAAGTGTTTGCACTTTTGGCAGAGAAAAATACTCTGAATAAAGGCGATTAATAATTAATTCTGGCCAGACGCCTGCTTCTACACCGAGAAGGTCTCACCATCTCGGTGTCTTCTTTATATTGATCAGGGGCCACTGAGCACCTGCTCTCGGCCGGAGACCCACTTCCTGGGCAATAAATGTATTCTCGGTAAGTGGGCCCAGTGGCTTCTGAGGAGGAGATCCGGGTGTGAATCCTGACACTCATGGCCTCCGGGGGGAGCGGGCTGGGCTCTCTCGGCAGCGGAGAATCGATGACGCCCGTGTCTCCACCTCCATGGAGAAGGGGTCCTTTCCACTGGTGAGTCTTCCTGAGCTAACTGTGCCACGTCCGCCGATTCTTTCCAGAGCGTGGCTCTGGGACACGCCCCTTGTCCAGTCTCCCAGCCCGGGTTTTGAAATCACAAAACCAAAATTCTGGCAAAGGAAGAAAGATGGTCAGACATGGGCCTACAGGACCCACCTTCCACCAGAGGATGGGGCCCAGGGTTCTGCCCCAAATCCCCGTGGGTCCCCATCAGGACAGACTTTGCAAGATCACGGGGGGTGGTGACAGAGTGTGTGTGTGCATGTGGGAGCTGCCTATTCTTCTGGAGTATTCCTGGAGAACTGGGTGGGCCTCCGTCCATGGGACGCATACTCATGGGGGTCCTCGTGGGGTCCGTGCTGAGGCCTTGGGAAGCGGGGAGAAGACGGGTGGAGGCTCAGGGCTGCCCTCGCTCACCCCTGCTCCCCAGCAGCAGGTGGGCAGAGGACTAGTGGTCTAAGCAGGTTGGAGCTCCCTGGGGCCGAGGGGACCGGGCAGACTCTGGCTCTCTCTGACCGCGCCGGGCCCTGCTCGAGCTGGGTCTGCAGGGGTGGACAGGGGCTTTGCTGAGAGCAGACGGCCGTCAGCCACGAACGAGCGCCTAACTCAGCCTCCAGGACCTTGTGATGTCGTGAAGGGCGTGAAAAACACAGTCCACGGATTCCTTTATGAAAAATCCCTTTGAGAGGAATGTCAGGAGAAACTGCTGGACCTGGACTTTCCTGCTGAGCCTGGGGCGCTGTGCCCGTGGCGCCTGAGAGCGGCTCCCAGAGAAACCCGGGCTCCCTCTGCGCTGGGCGGGCCGCTCGCCGGGCCCGGGCCGGGGCAGCACCACCTGCGCCTTCAACTCCAGACAGCGGGCACATCTTCAATGGCCGTGTTACAAGTGTTAGCTCAGGAGATGCTTCAAGTCTGCATTTTAAACGTGTGAATCTCTGCGTGGCCCGTTGAGCTCCGACTTGATTTTGCCTGGAAAGATCTGCCTTCCCACGTCCCGTCCAGGCTGTCTGTCTGGAGCGTGGCCAGTGGCCTCCCGTGGGCCATGCACTACGAAGCTGATAAAAACAGGAAAATCCCGGTTGACGATCATGCCTCCGTGGCCCATCCGCGGCACCGATGCAGAGACGCGCAGAGCAGGCAGCCCCTTGGCCTCCGGACCGTGAGGACAGTCAGCCAGGCTGCCACCTCCGGGTCACACCCCGTTCTCCCGGCTCCGGCCCCGCCCACGGCCAAACACCTGACCGCGTGTTCTGACCACAGTTGAGGATTTCTTTCCTTGGCTGCACGCTGGATGCGTGTCCGCCTCTCGTCTCCCTCTTGGCCCGTGAATCTTTGACAGCAGCCTCTTAGATGATTCATTTTCATTTGTTTGTTTGTTTTAAACTATATTGGGGTGAAATTCACATAATTTACTCCCCACCCCTCCCCCAGCCCGGGGAGCCAGCAAACAGCCGTCCCTTCCTGTGAATTCATTTATTCAGGACTTTTCGTGTTCACGGAATCGCACAACAGGTGGCCTTTTTGTCTGGCTCTGGGTTCTCCGTAGAAGGTTCTTGGCTGCTCTGCTCAAGGTCACCAAAAGGCAGAAACAAGCCAATGCCCACCCACCGACACACAAACTGCGGTCTGTCCATTCAGCGGAGTGTCGTTCGCCCGGAAGAAGGAAGGCGGTCCGCACGCCTGCTGGACCGGGCTCGGGAGAAGGCTCGATCGGTTTTGGAATCCACCCAGCCCGGGGTGGTGCCCGGTCTGATCCGTGAAGTAGAGGCTGACCGGAGGACCACACAGATAACGGATTTTCTTTGGACTCTTTCCCGCCCGGCTCTGGGACGTTCTGATGCGGGAGGGGAGTCGGCAGGCATGTATTTTGCTCTCTGTGCTCCTGTCAGTGACCCGACTCCCCGGCTCACGTTCCGGGGTCCTCCAAGCTTGCTGTCTTTCTTGCAGAGTCTGCTTATCTTGGATGCAGCGCCCACACTCACACACAGGACACAAGATGGGCATCTTGGCGATTCCTCTTCTGGAAAAGACTGGCGAGGAGGAATGTTTCAAAGTGAGTGTGCCCGCGTTCGAGGCTGTGGCCATGGACGTGTCTGGTGGGAGGCTGGGACGGGCCGCTGAATCCTCCTCCCGGGAAGGCCCGCCTGGGGGTCCGCGTCCAGCCAGCGGTTATTCTGCCCCCGGAGTCTGTGGCGTCCGCTTCACCCCGATTCTGGACTCCAACCAGGTGTGATTTTCCGCACAAGCGTTTAGACCGCTTCCGCCCCAGCAGGGTGGAGAGGCAGGGAGAAGCCCCTAGAACTCTCTCGGCTGTTCTGTGCCGGGGTGTGGAGTGAGAGCCTCGCTGTTTGTGGGAGTTTGTTTTGGTTGCAGAAGAGGGGGTCCCCGTCAGCCTCTCTTGATGCCCTCGAGCCTCACGGGCCAGCGCCTGTGTGACGTGCACCTGTCTCTAGTAAGGACGGGAAGCCCGCGGCGGCCCTGACGGCCAGGCCCCGAGAAAGCTCCGGCCGGGCCCCCGCGGGGACGCCTCCAAGGAGACAGCCCTGGAATCACGCATGGAGAAGCAGGGCCCCCGCCTGCGTTAGAGAGAACACCGAGGCAGCGTTCATCCCCAGTCACCAAAGGGACGTCCATCTGAGAACTGAATCCTCACCAAGTCCCGGACGGTCTCAAGAGCCGCAGTTTTCAAGCTGTCTTCCTTCTGCGGTTGGTGATGCTCCGACCGTGAGCAAGGGCTGCGGGGAGCTGAGACGGCCAGGCGAGCACCCCGCCACCCAGCACCACCCACCAGGGCCAGGAGGCGCCGTGGCTCCTTGTGGGTTAAAGAGAGGAGCTGCCAGGCTGCGGGAGCCCGGGAGGCCCCGCGGGGGCGGACCTGGTGCGGTGCCGACACAGGACCCGGGACGCGGACACGGACGTGCGGCGGGAGTTACCTGTCGGTGCAGCCAGGCTTCGCTTTCATCCTCGTGTTTCTGAAACGAAATAAGAGAGTCAGAGAAAGGATTTTTTTTTTTTGCATGTTTTGTGTCTGTGACCAACGGCACAGAAACAACTTGATTCCCAGCCACGGTCGCTGCACAGGCAGGCAGAGCCGTGCCCGCCTGGGGGGGAGGCATCCCGGCTCGCCGCTGCAGCTCGGAGCCGGACACGAGTGTCCTCGAACGAGAAAAAAATGTCAACGGGGACATATCTGTGGTCGGGGAGGATTCCTGTGGAAGATGGCGCACTTCTACCGTGTGGGGGTCAGTCCACGTGGGCTGCTTAGGAATCTGTGTGTGTGTGTGTGTGTGTGTGTGAGCGTGCGCGCAGGGGTGTGGCCATTTCTCAAGGCACAGCCCTGAATAACGGTCCTGGGAGACCCAGACATTAGCGGGACTGAAAACGTACAAGAAAAGTAAATCCCCCAGAACCGTGTGGAAACACACAGAACGGAAGACCAAACCAAACAAAAAACGCCAATACGACAGCTCTGCAACGGGCCTGTTCCTGGCGCTGCTCCGGCCTCCAGACGCCCGTGGAGGGTCGGAGGAAGGAGTCTCAGGATGGCCTCGCACAGGTCGGGGTGAGGTGAGAGTGGGGGCGGCTTCCTGGCTGTGGGCCTCCTCCTTCCTTCCCTCTTTCCCCTCAACCTGCACCTCCGCTCTGCAAGCCTTTCCCTCCCCGGCTGGGAAATAAACACTCAGGGGCCCATAAAGGAGTTTCTGGAAGACCTGCCTGGCTTTATTCATGGAGTTTAATGGATTTTTTTCCCCCCAGAACAAGGAGGAGTGTGGGCGTGTGGAGGCCTGGAGCCCCTGGGCCAGAGGGTGTGCTGGCAGCAGAGGGGAGGTAATGCCCACCCCATTGGCTTGGATTTTCATTCTTTGTTTGCTTCCGTCCGTCTGTACTTTCCATAGTGTTGCCTCCTCTAACTACACACGAAGTCAGCCCGAGGCCTCTGGGAACACTGCTGGGCTCACCGGTGACCTTCAGAGACAGGTGCCGGCCCCCCCAGGGGCCACTGGCTGTAGTCCACCAACAGCAGGCAAGGCCAGGCAGGTCACAGCGCCACCCGTGTCCCGGGGCCTCAGGCTGCCCCTTCCCCTCGCTGCTATCAGCTGGGAAATGAAGAGAATCCTGTGGGCGCAGGTAAAGGGGATTAACACAGCCATGGACTGCGGCGCACAGGGAGGTCACTGAGGGGCTTAGCCTTGACTTTTGCTGCAGTACACAATTCATCCACAAGGTGGCATCAAAACAGAGGCCAGCAGGCGGGTTCTGGCCAGTCGGTGGGCAGTGACCAAGCCCAACTCCCCAAATTCCACCCCTGGCCTCCTGCCGTCGCCCCGCCCCCGGCCGTCGCCCCGCCCCCTCGCCGTACCTTCGTGCAGACCCCAGTGGTGGCGTCGCAGAGGGTGAGGATAGACACGTTCTGCGCCCGGCTCAGCCAGTTCACCGCGACCTTGGTGCTGGTGGCCCACTTCACCATGGTGATGTAGTACTCCCTGAAAACACGCAGACACAGGGCTCAGCAGCGGCGCAGGGCCCGCGGGAGCCGGGACACAGCGCGCCATCCCGGACGGGGGCCGATGGCCGGGGCGTGTGCGTCCCGTGAGGCTCTGAAATGGGGTTTCTGAGAATGTGCGCTGGGAGCGAGCTGGGATGGGCACGGCCAAGGCAGGGTGTGCTGAAGCGTCCACACGGCTGGCTCCCCCCGGGCCGCCCCCTCCAGGCGGCGGTGAAGGGCACTCCCGGAGGGCCAGCGCATGGCTTCTGCCCCGCGGGCCTGTACCTGGCGCTGCAGCTGGTGCTGACCTACCGGCTTGGTTTTCAAGCCGCAGCCCGGCCAACACACCCCTGCAGCTCCCTGGAGGCAGCAGGGAGGTCACATGAGCGACCGACAGAGTGGGAACCAGCCTGGAGACAGGCGCTCACAGGGCGTCTGGTGCTGTGACAACCCCGGGCCACGCGGAGGAAGGTCTGTGCGTCCCTTCCTTCTCCCGTGAAGGCAAAGCACCCAGGGACGTTCCCCTGCTGATTAGGGAAGTCGGTTCATGGCTCTGGGCTTCAGGCAGATTTGGGTTGACACCCTAGACACCTGGACTCACCTGCTTTCACCCAAACCTGAAAAACCTCACGCTGCTCTAGGCCACCCTGCAGTTAGCACATGGGTGCCGCTCACCCAATTCACCAGTGCCCTCCCCAAAACGGGAGTCTTAGGGGAGCAATATACATTTGAGAAGAAGAAAACATCAAGAAAACAAGTGCATGAAGAGACTATTCCCAGGCGACTCCAAGAATGTTCTAGAGGCCAGCTAACCCTTTTCCATCACCTCCCCCATCCATATCTATGATGAGATCTATTGTTCGGAATGATCACTTTGTGGTCTTATAAGATCCTTTATCACCAAAGGCCCCAGCACGTTCACGGGACAATTCCTAGCGAGCTCGAGAGGGACCTCAGCGCGTCCGGATTATTTCAACAGAAAGGCTTAAACAACCAGGTGCCTTCAACTCAGCCTTCGTTACCCAGGGGACTGAATGGCTGCGTCCCCTATTTCTCGAATCCACTTGTGAATCAAAACTTTTAATAACGTAACTCACAAGCTGGCTCGGCCGGCACCTCCTGCATGGGGGCGGGTGGGGAGGGGAGGTCCTGGGACTGCCCATCAAGGTCTCGGCCAGTCTCCTGGAGACATGGCTGGTGAGGATGTCATTCAGTCAGAATCCAACCTTTATGATTTTCAACCTTCCCAGTTTGCAGTGATTTTGGAAGTATGGCTGTATCTGGTTGTTCCGTTGGCGCAGCAAGCCCAGAGGCCGCGGGGCGCCGTCTGCCCCCCAGCGCGGTCAGACTCCTGCTTTGCGAGGGAGCGTGGCCTGTCAGCAGGTCCTCGGTGGATGGTGTCGGTCTCCCTGAATGTCGGAGGCACGAACACATTTGTTTAGCTTGGCCCTTACATAGAACCGGGGCTCTGTGCCCAGCCCTCGCCCCGCACAGGATACGTCTTACTTCTAAATGACAACGTGACTGATCCTTTGGTCCCTGTTCCGCAGAAGGTGGAGAGAGCCTGCTAGCTTGAAGGGCCGCGGGGACGGATGTGGGCAAAGCCCGTTTTCCTGGACCGCGGGGTCGGCCGGATGCAGATGTTCGCAGGGAGCCTGTGGTGTGATGCGCATTTCATCTGGATGAAGTCAAGAGAGAAAAACCAGATCTTCTGGAATGACTGTTTCCATGGCCTCCACACGAACGAGGGAGGGTCCCATTCTTGTTTCCGTTTGTTGGAGACATTCTGTGTCTTTCTAGGTTTTGTGACGTTCTTTTGCATAATCTTCATACAGGTCCAATCTGGAAGTTTCCTCTCTCACGCGCCTAGTCTGTAACGTGACGCATGTCACAGGGAGGAGGAAGCCATGACACTGCAGATGAGGACACTTAAACGTGGACCCACTTTGCCTCGCTGTGTGATCCTCATGGGCGCCCCGACCCGGGGGCAGGTGCGGGGTCCCTGAGAGACGCCCGAGGGCCCTGCCCCCCACCGCACCGCACCTGGGGCTTCCATCCTCCGCTCCTCACGCTGTGATATGAGTTTCAAACACACTGACGGCCCCTTCGAGATTTTACGGTGATGAAATGCAGTGGGAAATGGCTTTTGGAACTCTTGAAACAATGACAATCACTAAAGACTCTAGAAAGATTCCATAACGTATCTTTCTAGAAGGAAGGGGTGTTTCTTCACGTCTTGGCAAGTCCGGGACTGTGTGGCTGTCCGTGAAACCCCTGGGGGCCTTCCGCCGGAGCGACCTCACAGACACACACGCTGGTCCCGTCACTTGTGCCGGGGCGACCTCACAGCCACACACGCTGGTCCCGTCACTTGTGCCGGAGCGACCTCACAGCCACACACGCTGGTCCCGTCACTTGCACAGCAACATGTCACCTAGAACCAACGTGCCCTAATCCCATGAATTATGTTCATGACGAGGCTTCATGCCTGATAAGCTCTGGTTATTTAAAAAAATCAAGTCAAATCACACAGACACAGCATTGCCAAGGACGGGCCCGTAAACGCTGGCGGCATCTGGCGAGGAGACGCAGAGCCTCACGGAGATCGACTGGTTTGCTTCGTGAGGGTCATCGTCACACCGCGTGTGGACGGGAAGAAAAACACGTTTCCCCAGTTCTCAAACTTTCCCTAAGAGGATACCCGTGGGTAGAAAGGTTCTCCTGTTTTTTTCCTATATTTTCAATTTCCTCTAACTTCAAAGCTGTTAGACTGATGGGTAGATTCTGACTGTAGGGCCAGTGTCAAGGTCTGAGGCCATGTCTGTGTCAAGGTCCGAGGCCATGTCTGTGTCAAGATACCGCTGGTTACCAGGGGGAGGGCGTGTGTGGTTGGACCGTACAGGACACACCCAAGGCCTCGTCGGTGAGGACCGCACGGACCCATGGAGATTTCTAGCACACAGAAGCATCTGCTTAGCAAATGTGAGATAGTCTTTACCAACTTTGTACCAATGTGTCTGTAAAGACACAAAAAAGATGCAAAATCACAGCAGCGCCAAAACAAGTGCTGACCATCTCTAACACGCGTACATGGACGGACCAGACAACGGCTTGCCCCGCTCTGCCTCCCTCAGTGACCCAGCAGCACCGAGGCTGGTCCTCCTCCCCGGGGTCTTAGCCTTCCTCAGGACCACCACGCTCACACCAGCCAGAGACGTGGGAAGTCAAACCTTTGCTACCTCGGTATCACCACAGATCATGACTTCTCATGGACACCTGTTGACTTAGATGTCAAAAAAAAAAAATTCTAAAGAAGGCAGAAGAAAGAAGAGAACGCTCAGCTCAGCCCAGCAGAGGCATAATGCAATGCAATCAGGTTAGATTCTGTCTTCCTGTTTCATCGGAGAAGGTTCACGCAGCACCCAAAAGTTCAGAGTCAAAAATAAGCCCCCGCCGCGTCTGCTGCCAGATCGCAGGTGTGGGCGGATGGCTCCTTCCTGAGGTGGAGTCCGCAACACCACAGATGATGGAAATGGGGGGTTACACGGGAGACATGAAGCAGAACGGAGCCCGAAAAGTACAGGGCGAGATGGAGGAGGGGAGGCGAAAGACTGGAGGGAAACCAAACCCAAAGGCGAGAGAAATTTGACTCAGAGAAACTGAGCAAAATTGGGGAGCTCTCCCAGAAGGCAGAGGAAGGTGCCACAGAGTGGGGACTGTCCTGTCTGAGGACTAAGAGTCTCTTACAGGGAAATCAGAGCACCGGGCGCAGAACAGTCTCTAAGACACACGGAAGAGGCAGCTCGTGGGTAAAACAGGACCCGAATTCGCAGGTTAAATGGATTTTCCACATTCCAGGGAGATTAATAAAATGCCTAAATATGTGCTGATAGAATCTTTGAGTTCTAAGGAGAAAGAAATCTCACCATAATCTAATAATAAGGAAATATGTTTTGATGAAGGGTCAAAATTTAGGCTGATAGCAAATTTCTCTGCTCTTCTCGGTCTAAGGGATATTTAAATTTCACTGTGTTTTTTAACAACCAACATCTTGTCCTTGAATACAGCCTATAGTGAAAACAATTCAAAACTAAAGGCTCAAAATTAAAAGCGTAGCCTGGGGGTGTCTTTACCCTTTACCCCAAGGGTAAAGCATCTGACTCTTGGTTTTGCCTCAGGTCATGATCTCACAGTTATGAGATCGAGCCCCGCACTGGGCTCTGCGCTGACCGCATGGAGCCTGCTCGGGATTCTCTCTCTCAAAATAAATAAACAAGCATTTCTTTAAAAGCTTAGCATGTGAGAAGATGATCATGAAAATCCGTCATCTGTAGCGAGTCCTAAACAACGACTGATTTGATAACCAGTGTGAAGTCAAGATCAGAAGTAACTGTTATGTGACCAAACATTAAAAAAAAATATTGGGTGAAAATTTCATTGAATTGCGAACATTTAGCAAAATTTTCAGAGATTATAAGGTTTTAAAAAATGTTTACTCATTTTTGAAAGACAGAGACAGAGCACAAGCAGGGGAGGGATAGAGAGAGGGACAGATACAGAATCTGAAGCAGCTCCAGGCTCTGAGCTGTCAGCACAGAGCCCAACGTGGGGCTCGAACCCACAAACTGCGAGATCATGACCTGAGCTGAAGTCGGACGCTCAACTGACTGATCCCCCCAGGCGCCCATTTCTGAGAAGGTTATAAACAAAATGTAGGACACATCACAAATGATGAAACAAAAATAAACATTTAAGAGAAAGGAATGTAAACAAACACGTTCCCAGAACAGGAAACTAAATGTGGTAAAAAAAACTTTTCAAGGTGACAGTGCACTTGGGAAGGCTGGGACTGAGTCCTCCCGAGAAGTCCCAGACCTGCTTCTGCTCACAGTTTACAGGCACCGCTGGCCCTACAGATGCGGAAAGCCTCCGCAGACCCGGCCCCTCCTAGAGGGCACGTCACCCCTCCTCCCTTGAACCTGTGACCTGTGCCATCTGGTCGCGAGTCACCCTGTACTACCAACTCCTCTGACAGTTCTCCAGGCCGGGAGCTCCTGGAGGCACAGCAAGGTGCCTGGCACTGGCCGCGGTCCGGTACCAAGCTCGGGTACCCATGGAAGGAACCAACAAAATCCTCAGGACGTGAGTCACACCACCCCACGAGAGGAGAGGCGGCCCTGACCGAGGGGAGCCCAGAAGGACCTCATGAAGGGAAAGCAGCTCAGTGTCAGTGGAGCAACAGGAATGTGACTCAACTTCGTGTGACGGGAGAGCTGGGCGCCCAGGGAGCTGAGCCCCGTGGCCTTGGCCTCGCCAGGGGGCCTGTCCATGTCGGGGCAGGCCACGAATCCTGGGGTGCTCATCAGTATCGCCCCATTCCCACGAATCTCTGGCCAAAGGTGCCTTCAAATCCTGTCGCCTGCGCCTGGAAGGCAGCGCAGACAGCGATGGGGAGGCCGGTCTCCATGGTCCTGTGCGCGCCGGCTCGGGGCTCGGGGCTGTAGGGTGCACTCCCTACAGGTACCAGACTCCGGAGGCTGGGGCCCCAGAGACAGCAGCAGTGATAGAGTCAGCCAACGCCTCTGCCGCAGGGGACAACGGCAGCAGCAGAAACAGTCTCTGGACCCGCGCTGGATTGTCAAAGTCAGCAGTCCTCAAAGTGTGGTCCCCAGGCCAGCAGCACCTGGGAAGCCTGGAAATACAAATTCTCAGGCCTCACTCCAGACCCACGGACTCCAAAACGTGGGTGGGGCCCAGCAATCCATGGGAACCAGGCCGGCCGGGCATTCCAGTGGTGTGCAGGTGTGAGAACCAGGATCGAACCGAGCCAGGTGGCACGCCGGTGAGGAGACCACAGAGAACCTCCCCAAGGGCCATTTAATGATAGATCTCTACCTCCATCTCTGTCTCTGCTCTGACTAACTGTTCTCTAGGAAATGAATGCAGTGGCAGGCGAGTAAGGTGCTTTGGAATAAAGAAGTTGGTTACAGTAATAAGAGGGGAGAAAACAGGATTGAAAGCAGAATGATGAAAACAGGGCTTTGAAAGACTTAAGGGTGAATCCAGTGTCGAGATGGAGAGAGATACCGCAACATTCTGATAATCACAGAAAGTGGATGACCGTATTTTAAGAATCTCAGAAATTGCATTTCTTAAAAAGTTATCTTGAGAGAGAGAGAGAGAGAGAGAAAGAGAAAGCATGGGCAGAGAGAGAGGAAGAGAGAGAGAATCCAAAGTAGGCTCTGCACCATCAGCACAGAGCCTGATGTGGGGCTTAAACCCATGAACAATGAGATCATGACCGGAGCTGAAATTAAGAGTTGGATGCTAACCGACTGAGCCACCTGGGTGCCCCAGAAATTGCATTTTATTTTTTTTATTTAAAATTTTTTTTTATTTTTTAATGTTTTTTATTTATTTTTGAGAGTCAGCACAAGCAGGGGAAGGTCAGAGAGAGAGGGAGTCACAGGATCTGAAGCAGGCTCCAGGCTCTGAGCTGTCAGCACAGAATCTGACGCGGGGCTTGAACCCACGAACCGTGAGATCATGACCTGAGCCGAAGCCAGATGCTTAACCGACAGAGCCACCCAGGTGCCCCATAACATGCATTTAAAAAAGAACATGATGCAAAATACTAATAGGAAGCAAAGGTTCCTAAGAAATGCTACCAATTTTCTCTTTATTCTAAAGCACTTTAGCTGCCAACGAATAACAATAGTTCACTCCGAGAGCATCTGGTTAGGGTTCAGCCTTGTGCCGTCATAGTTCCAGTCCTGGCGATGCAGAGAGCCCGACCCGTGCCGTAGGGGGCGGGGCCCACTTTGTGGGCAGACAGACGACCTCTCGTCTCAGTGCGGAGTCGGGAGTGCCCTCCTGGAAGGGGCTTGGGTCTGCGCGGGGGGCTGGGGGTGGAGTGGGGAGTGCCCTCCTGGAAGGGGCTTGGGTCTGCGCGGGGGCTGGGGGTGGAGGGCACGTTGAGAAGCACAAGTTAGCTGGGAAAACGCTGCCACCTGCCCAGAAATCTCCAGCCAAAGGTGCCTTCAAATCTAACCACGCGGACTTTTCCTGGTGAGCAGTGTATGAATTTTTTATTAGTCCATTTGTTTGCCATAAAATATTAACAGGGGATCGTCTCTCTCCCAGGGATTAATGTGCCAGGTCGCCTCACGGTATTCCAGGTTCTGGCAAAGGCTGTGGGCAGTAAAGGGCAAGGGAACAAAAGGTCGCTTATCCAGCGAAATAAAGATCCTGCAATTAAGTCTGGCATTTTCTCGGCAACGTTCATTCCATGAAAATAGGCAAAGCAAAAAAAAAA
>PISW01016591.1:0-12731 GCA_004023785.1 Mungos mungo | reverse complement strand
ACCCAGCAATAGCCCTGCTAGAGATTTACCCAAGAGATAGAGAAATGCTGATGCATAGGAGCACATGTACCCCAATGTTCATAGCAGCAATGTGAACAATAGCCAAATCATGGAAAAAGCCTAAATGCCCAACACCTGATGAGTGGATCAAGAAGATGTGGTATATATACACAATGGAGTATTACATGGCAATGAGAGGGAATGGCATATGGCCATTTGTAGGAAAGTGGATGGACCTCGAGAGTGTCATGCTAAGTGAAATAAGTCAGGCAGAGAAGGACAGAAACCATATGTTGGCACTCATAGGTCTAACAGGAAATTTTCAGAATGATCTAGCTTCAAGAAAAGCAAGCAGTTAGTAGTGCTTAAGAAAAATTGATTCATTATCTAATGGATAATTGATACCTGTCACAACACAGCATTTTATATACTGTTAAGTGAAACTTCAATACAATCTAAGTTTATTTTGGGAGTGTTTGCTGTATAATTGGATTTAATGAAATGTTTAGAAGTGCAGTAGGCATGACTTTGAGTAGATAATGAAAGAAAATGCGAAATGCTTATTGATTTATGATGTGGTTTCATCTTAGCTTGGGCAAAGCATGCAGTATTTGATACATAGTAGCAGAATATTTACTATTGAAGCTTGAAAAGATGTGAGGTCTTTGTGTGCAACCTTTCATTTATGCATGTGAAAGGGTTATCGTTTTTTTAATATTTTTACATTGTAGTACTTGTTTTGCTTGTTGGTGGTGTTTGCTTATTTAATACATTCTGTCAAGGACAGGAATTACATGCTGTTTTTTTCTTTTTTTTTTTTTTCCCTAGGGAGTGTGTCTTGGGTTTTTCCCTTATTATTTTCTTTACTTTTTTTTTCTTCCTCTTCTTTTTATGGTGGTGGGGGTGGTTATGTTTAAATGAAGTTGCTTTACAGCACCGAAGACTTAAGCATCCATTTCCTATATAAAAGGTAGCTACTTTTCTGCATGGACCTCAAGTATACTGTAGTATAGAGGTGGAATTTAAGGAAAGATATTAAGCAGGCTGTGTTTTAGCTTATAGGCAAGTAATAAATTGTATCATGTATCTTGAATGTATCATAGATAAGCTGCTAAATAACGAATGCCACTTCAGATAGCTGTGAAATTAGGTGATTAACTAGTTGGTACTTAACCTTTTAATTTCTGTATAAGTCTAATTACATGAAATAGAAGTGGGGGTTTTGATTTTTTACCTTGCTTTTCTGTTTGGAGTGTCATTGTAACTACTGTATTGTAAATGATGGAAAATAATTGCATATGTTAAAAAATAAATTGTGTTATATTAAGAAAAAAAGAAGAGGTGTTATGGATATGCAGTGGAATATTACTCAGCCATCAAAAGAAATCTTTTTAAAATCTTGCCATTTGAAATGATGTGGATGGAACTAGAGTGTATTATGCTAAGCAAAATACATCAGTGAGAGAATGAAAAATACCATATGATTTCATACATATGTGGAACTGAAGAACCAAAACAGATGAACATAGGGGAAAGGAAAAATAGGGAAGCAAAACTAGAAGAGACTCTTAATGATAGAGAACAAGCCAAGGGTTGACGGAGGGAGGTGGGAGGAGGGGAGAAGCTAAATGGGTGATGGGCATTAAGGAGGGCACTTACTGTGATGAACACTGGGTATTAGATGTCAGTGATGAATCACTAAATTCTACTCCTGAAACCAATACTATACTATATGTTAACTAACTTGAATCGAAATTGAATTTGGAAATAAAAAAAAATCAAAATATATACCAAAGCTAAGTAACACATTTAAAACTCTCCCTTGTCCCTTGGTGCCACTGAAAGTTGTCAGTGACTAAGTAAAGGAGGAGCTATCCAAAAAGTGTTGAAATAATGCCTCTGGCCTTTGTCGTAGAATAAAATTCAGAATAAATAAAACAGACTCATGACAAAGAAAAGAAGCCATGTTTTGGTGTAACTGTGTTTGTGGAACTGAGAAAGTATCTCCTTATGCATACTCTAGATTTCGGATAATATCTTAGTGTTAATGCCACAGAATAGAGCTTTTATGTCCTGATTCTTCTTTTGCTTAATATTAGCTCATGATGATTTTCTCATGTTCTTGTCTTATCTTTTACGCAGGCCCAGCACCAGTCTCCAAGTTTCCTACTCACCCTCCAGTGAACAAAAACAAAGCTTTCCTCTAAATGCCAATGTATGTCAGGACACATGTGAGAATGAATTTAAAAGTTGTTATAGACAAAACACATTTCCCTTTGTTCAGGCCTCAGTGGTAGAATAATAAAAGATATGTATCTTCCACCGAGATAGGGGGAGGATAAGAATCTGGTTTCACTTGTCTGGGTATTGTTGACACAGCCCTTATGCTCCCAGACAATCCTATAATTTATTCTCCACTGTGATCGTGTGGTTTCCGGCTCTACCCCCAGGGCTTTTCTGGAGGAATTTTCACAGACCTCACCTCACTGGGTGCATCCTCCATGGCAGTGCTCAGAAATGCAGAAACCACGGTCTTGTCTGAATGAATAAAAGGTCAGAGAAGTGCTCTGCAGGGCACCTTCAGGATGTTATCATCTCATGGAGGGTGGAGAAAATGAAGCCCTCTGAAAGAGAGCAAGGAAAAATGGCACTAGTTAGAAAGAACCTGGTTACCAACCTGGTTGTTGACGTTCATGTCACACTGTGCTAACTTCTTTTTTTTTTCTTTTTCGATTTTTTCAATGTTTATTTATTATTGAGAGACAGAGAGTGAGAAGGGGAGGGACAGAGAGGCAGAGACACAGAATTTAAAGCAGAGTCTAAGCTGTCAGCACAGAGCCCGACTCAGGGCTCGAACTTACAAACCATGAGATCATGACCTGAGCCAAAGTCAGGCACTTAACCAGCTGAGCCACCCAGGCTCCCCTTACACTGTGCTAACTTCTAAGAGGAAAGAAGTTACAGAACTAGGGAGTGATTTTGAGTCTCCTCCTCTCAGGCTTGTAGATTTCTATTTCAGTAGCCAGAGAAATTGAAGTTTTCTGTCTGTAAATAGTAATTTTGCCACAAGGAGAAACAATAGCTAAGTAATTCCTCTTTTGCTTTTTTGACTTAAAAATATCAGGGGCTGAAAGGAGTTTGAACACTAGAATTTTATTTTTTAGCTCACTTACATGTGGGTTATTCGAAACCCATAGGCCCTGGAATAAGGCTCAGCCTATTGATGGGGAAAGGCTCACCGCCCAGCTACATCCCCATACGTCCCTGTCCAAGGACCAGCAGTGCTAGGAGATGTTGGTAGATGCATCTGTATCTACTAGTACTTGACTGCATTTTTTGGAAAGGAGGCGAGCCTTCTGTGAAACTGCTTTGGTTTAAATCGTACCTATGCATTCACCCAGTTTTTAGTAATTGGCAAACCTGAAGCCTCAAAGACATAGAAGGTCATTATAAATATAAGTCCTTGCTCAAATATATCAAAAGAGTTTGGCACCAGTTGCCTCTTGATTAGGCTGCATTATCTCAATGATTAAAATCATGATTACACACGCTTTCTACATTAATCATGGGTAAATATGATTGGGTAGCGGACACTATTATGACAGTGTGGAAGCCTTGAAAGGTCTGGGAGACCCCAGAGCTTCTTGAAGATTAGGGGGACTGATCAACCCTTTGTCCTGCAGTGTTTGTTTCTGTGACACAGTGGATGCATTCTGGAGCAGCATAAACCCTGACATGTCACATAAATGGCATCAGCCAGCAGACTGTATTGTGGCAAGCCCCCACCTGATCTGCAAGGGGGATGAGGCTTCCCGAAAGCTAATGTGGGCAAACGTCCTGAGGCTCTCTCTACAGAAAAGGAGAAGGCTGATTGTCTTAGTCCAAACTAACATCATACATACATTCAGCCAATGGATCGTCATAAACACAAATGAGCTGTTGAATCATAAAAAGACACGGAGGTACCTTAACTGCATGATATTAAGTGACAGAAGCCAATCTGAGAAAAGGCTACATGCTGAATAATTCCAACCGTGGGACATTCTGGAGAGGGCAAGAGGACCCAGTAAAAAGATCTGTGACTGCTAGGGAGTAGGGGAGACATAGGTGCCGCACAGTGGAACTATAGTAAATGATACTTTAATGGATGCATGTCATTGTACATTGGTCCAGACTCATCGAATGTACACCACCAAGACTGAGCCCTAATGCAAACTGTGGGCTCTGGGTGATATTGATGCATTATCTTCGATGGTCATAAATGGACCGCTCGGGTGCAGGATGCTGATGGGGGGGGGGGCTGGGTGGAGAGAAGCTGTGCATGTGCGGGGCAGGAGATATAATGGACCTCTGTAATTTCTCCTCAGTTTTGCTGTGAACCTAAAACCCCCTAAACAAAATAAAGTCCTTTAAAAAAAAAAAAAAAAAGGAAAGTCTGTGCTATGTTATTTAAAGGCACCTGAAGAGTTCTTTGCAACAGAACACACAGGAAGACCAGAGCTACTATGACCCCTGTGGGCAAGCGGATAAGTGATCTCACTTTGGTGGCGGGGTGAAGGGGCATTTCTAAAAGAGGAAGTGACAGGGCCTTAATATTGACTGAACTTCTCTTCTGTACTAGGTTTTGGTCAGGTTCCTTTCTCAAGTCTCTTGATTTCTCCCGATAACTCGTGAAGGCTGGTACACGTTACTTAGTTGTGACATCATATGTTCTAGGTGGGATCTCCTAAATGCGCCCTGGGGTGCCTGCCTCTTGACAGGAGCAGCTGGGGTCCTGGAAGGGAACAGTCAGGCTCGGTGTCACAAGTGGTTCTGACTACTGTCAATCAGTCCGTGTGTGGACGTGGGGCTTCCGGAGGGACACGGTGACCACAGACCTAAATCTCATTTGGATTTATGCCCTTTGTCAAATCCCTCAATGGACTGATACTCACAGATTTAAGAGTCGTCTCTTTGGTTCTGTGAGACATTAGTTGTGTAACTACAATGTCGCCTATAGCAGCAATCGACAGAGTTAGACTCTGTTCTCGGAGCGCCTCGCACATGCCAACACCAATTATCTCAGTTCCTGCGCCAATCTTAGAGATGGGTGTTATTGACATTTTCAGTTTTGAAAATGAGGCAAAAAGAGGTTTGCTAACTTGCACTACATTTCATAACTGCTGATTAGTGGAAGGTGGAATTCAGACACAAGGCTTCCTGGACCGAGTGCTCCCTGTCTGATTACCAGCACTGGACGCTGCACTCGTGACTGATGGCTGAGTCACCTGAGCACCAGGAGGCACAGCGCCCTGGAACGTGAACAGGCACACGGACACGCAGGCATGTGCTGACGGCAGGGCATCAGGCCATGTTATTTTTTCTTAAAAAGGAAACGAGAGTTTTAACACATATCTGAAAGAGCAAACAAGTGTGGCAAGACCTTCCTCTGAGCTTATGTTGGTCTCTGCCTCTCTTTTGGGAGAGCGGGGCATGCATGGGTGTATTGTGTTCCCTTTTCTCTTTCACTTCCTCCACCCTCAAGAAACATTTTTTTAAATTTTAATTTTTTTTTAAATGTTTTTATTTACTTTTGAGAGACAGATAGAGACAGTGCAAGCAGGGGAGGGTCAGAGAGAGAGGGAGACACAGAATCTGAAGCAGGCTCCAGCTAAGTGCCAACAGCTCAGAACCTGACGCAGGGCTCGAACTCACAAACCATGAGATCATGACCTGAGCCGAAGCCAGACGCTCAACCGACTGAGCCACCCAGGCGCCCCAAAACTTTTTTTTTTTTAAGCGTAAGTTAGTCTACTACTCTTGAATCTTCATGCTCTTTTCCTGGGTATCCGAAGGAAAAAACCCCACATCTATCATAGTTCATAAAATTAGAGTTCAAAGGAACCACGTCATTCATAAATCCCATCTCCATATTTCATGTAGCACAGAACTATAGGTCAGGGAAAGTGTGTGGCTGACTCTGAACCTGTTAGGCAGAGTCAGAGCCTAGATGGAAACAGGCCTGCAGAAGCCACACTACACCCACAGGCTCTTGTGACTGTGGGAACAGATGCTCTTTGGTGTGGCTCAGGTAAAGCTGGGACCCCGGTGTCTCCCTCCTGCCAGGCCTGGGGACGAGACTCTCAGGAGTGTGGTGTTCTGAAGCTGCCTTTTTTGACCTCCTGGGTCTGTGTTCCCATGTTCCCAATTAGTATTAATTGAGGGAGGCAAACAGAAAAGACTCCACAACTCATAACTCCGGTGGGGGGCTGGGGCGGGGTGGATCTCTGCAGACAAAATACTGGTAATTACCAAAGTTCAGGCTGCGATTCATTAAGCAGGCCGAGCCCCCTCCCGGGAACAAGACTCTTGCCTCACCCTCTGGCTTCCCCAGCTCAATTAAACGGCTTGTTTGCCTTCCTATTAACAAACTTGTTAGCGCCTTCCTCTGTCCCCAGAGGTGCTCAGAGAAGAGTTTGGTGGGAGGAATTCCGTAGCTGGATGGGGCTGGGCTTCACGCTTCCCAGTGGGACATGTAGGTGCCCGCTCCTTCTGACAGGATTTGTGAGGCAGGTGACCATTCAGCGGTGGCTCCGGAGGTGCCCCTGCTGGACCAAAGTGGAGGGGAAGCAGAAACCTGGGCTGGTTAAGGATATGGAAGTTCAGCAAAACTGTTTGATTTCCAACTGAGCAGCATGGGGATTGTTTTGGACACACTCCTCAAAACTTCCAGGGCCATCTCACGCGGCTGGCGTGAGCGGAGAGCCTCTCCCTGCACCCAGTTCCTGTGTCAGACGTGGCAGAAACAGGAGACTCACTTGTATATCACAGGTCTCAGACCATGCCTCAGTTTCCCCATCCTCACTGCCCCCGCCCCCACCATTAGTAGGAGTTTTAAACTAAGTTAGGCCATCATCCAGCCATTGAACACCGATCCTTCCTAAGGGAAGTGTTCCAAACACCCTTTCATCTCTGGAGTGCTTCTGCCCCGAGGCAGGGAGGACAAGACACATGTGGGCTTCCCATCTTGCAAGGAGAGGCCTGAGGCTCTGGGGGCTTACGCAGAACAGACACTGACCATGTGGGTTTATTCATTGAGGTCAGCTGAAATGACAACCTGCTCTCTCAGTCCATTCAGACCAACCATCAGTAACTTTAGTCAATACCTAAATATCTACCACCAACAAACTAGTTGTAACAGCAGAAATACTATTTATTGAGTGCCCACTCAAGTGGGGATGTAACTTTATACATGAGAAAACTGAGGTTCAGAACGTTATAGGACTAGTCGAGGCTGCCAGAAAAAGGACGGATCTAGTGTTCATGCCTGGGGCAGGGAGTGGGGGCAGGAGGACGTGTTTTGAACAGGACTCATATAAGTAGATAAGGAGATGGTTTGATGATGAGGGACAATCCGGCATAGACGCAGAGGATGGGCATATAAGCAGGGGGTACGTGGGAGAAGTAATTAAAGACAATAGATTCAGGAAGTGTTAGAGCTCATCGCCACTCTAAGTCTACCTCCCCTGGCCCGTGGCACCTGGATCAACTGAAAGACTCATCCTTAGTTTCTTAGTGCACCCAGTGACAGAAGAGTCATGAGTGTATATCAGAGGTCTCAAACCTGCCTCAGTTTCCCCATCCTCACTGCACCCCTCCCCCTGGCCTTTAGTGGGAATTTTTTAACTAAGTTAAACCACACCTAGGCCTTGGTTCCCAGACCCCAATCCTTATGCCCGAGGCCCTACTCTTGACCTTTCCTGTGAGGACACTGTCTTGTGGTATCTGCTCAGCATGTATTTGTGTCTGTCATGGGTGAGCCGCTGGGGATCAGGGACGCTCTGCTTCTTCGTGTCAGTCCCACATCGGCAGCCCAGCTTCTAGCAAGAAGCAGAGCCTCTTGAAGACAGCAGAGACACCCAGGAAATCATCCAAATTCCTATTTTCAAACAAATAGCCTTAGAAGCATAATATATGAAGCAGACATGGAGAAAGTGGAAAACAGACTGAAATAGGAAGTAGACATGGGGACTGGAAGCCCAGGCCTCTCCCTACACCCTCTTCTCTCCCCTGGCTCCCAACTGCTTCCTTGGCTGAGATCATCCAGTTCAGTCTTTTCACTTTTCAGACCAGTGAATTGAGGGTCAGGGAGGTGACAGGCCCCGCTGAGGATGCATGGCTCATCCATGACAAAGACAGGTCTGGAACAGGGTGGATAGGTCACTGTCCTCATAAAATTGTTTTTAATCTTTCTGTACAAGTGAAACAAAGCAAAGCAAAACAAAACAAAACACCACAAAGGTTCCTGGACTTGCTATGAAAAGACACAAACCCAATCCTGGGTCTGTGGTCCACTGGACGGGCATGACCTTGGCAAGACCCGCGGCCTTGTCCTCTCTGCACAGCATTGTCACTCACATCCCCTCCTGCTTATAGAGCTTTGATTCCGTGATTGGAGACAGTAGGGCCCGAACGAGGCCCCTGTGGGTCAGATCTGGACATCCAACACAGAGAGGGGAAGGTGTTGGTCCAAACCCCATTTCTGCCATTTTTATTGATGCCAGTAAAACACACAGCCTCTCTCTAAACATCCATTTTTCTTGCCATATATATATATATATATATATATATATATATATATATATATATATACTCTCCACCACACAGTTCTATAAAGATGAGAGGAAATAAAACCTAGGTGCCTAACACTTAGGTGCTCCTGATAGCTAAGGGGGAGCTTCACACATAATGAAGAAGCCTTACTATCCTGAAGGCAGGGCAGTATCATGGTTAGAGAAGGGCCTTTGAGCCCATGTCCCTGATTCAATCAATGTTATCTCTACCGCTTTCTTGCTCCATGACCTTGGACCAGGCACTCAATCCCATCTGGAAAATGGGGAGCACAGTGGAGTCTTATTTAAGTAATTCAGTGGAGTCTTATTTAAGTAATTCTTGTGGGGGTTAAATTATTTTATACTTGCAAAGCATAGAGGCTTGTAAAATACTACACGAATGATGATCATTATTATGTCAAATTTGCCACGTAGATTTCTGCAGGGGATATTCCTTCCCTTGGAGAGTGCCCAGTGGTTTTCAATGTTTATTTATTTATTTTGAAGTAGACAATGCAAGTGGGGAAGGGATAGAGAAAGAGAGAGGGAGACCCAGAATCCAAAGCAGGCTCCAGGCTCTGGGCTCCAAGCTGTCAGCACAGAGACCAACGTGGGACTCAAACTCTTGAACCGTGGATAATGACCTGAGCCAAAATCAAGTTGGACACTTAACCCACTGAGCCACCCAGGTGTCCCAGAGTGTACCCGGTTTTGCCCATATTTCGCAAATCAGGTGTCTTCTCCTGGCCTGGGTTTCCAAAATCATCCTAGAACCTTCTGCATGTTTCTTCCTGCCCTTGCAAAATCTACTTTGCCCTCAATGCCTGGACTGGGGTCTTTGTTCTTTTCTATTCTCCTGTGCTGTCCTCTCTCAGCTCTTCTTACTGAGGGCTGGTTATGGGCCAGCACATTTCTTTGTAGCGGTCCAAGAGCCTTGGTGGCCACTGTCCAGGTCCTCGCAGTGAGCCATGGGGCCTGTAGTCCTCTTGCGGAGACATGCATGCCCATCTAACAACCCAGGGGAGTGCACAAATCACCCCTGACTTCGAGCACGGAGTCTGCATGTCCGTCCACTGACAGGTAACAAAGGAATGCGCGAAAAACTCCTAAAGATCGAGTCAGATGACAGGGATCAGGTCTCCTTCCCAAAGCCTGGCCCGCACTTCAGACCCACCCTCCTCCTCACTTCACAGGTTTTTCTCTCCACAGCCCTTCTGGGGCCCTTCCCTTCAGGTCTTCTGAGAGCAGGGCTTCCCAAAAGACAGAACTGAGGTGAACGACTGACCCCTCTCTGGACACCTCTCCCCTGGAGCGGTAAGAGAGACAAGAGAGAGCCTGAGGAAATCACCTCCCCTGGCTGTTTGCAGGGCCAGCAAGCAGTCTTTCTGTTCACCCCATTGCGTCTTACAAACGCCACTGTTTTTCTTTTGCTGTGATGTGGAGAGAAGTCAGAAGCCATGCATCCATGTGACTCACTGGGTGGGTGTCTCAGGGCCAACTCAAGTTACTTCCTTATTCCGTGTTATCATCAGTGTTCTTACTCTAGCAAGAAGGAAACAAGCATATACATCTATTTCTATGTGCTATGTACACTTATATCTCTATACTATATATGTATACCATACCTTTTCTATAGACGAAACTATTTACATACCTATATATAATCGTAAAATGTCTACACTTTGGAAATCCTTTCTTTACGTAACACTGTCATAGGGCTCTCAGTAGTCTTTTTTGCTACACTATAAGTTTCTTCATGGAGGCATCAGACGTTGTCCTTTACTCTTGTCAGTTTCTAACAAAGAATAAATGTTAAGTGAGCCCACCCTGCTGGTGCAGGATGACCCGAGAAGAAAATAAATATCTTCCTGAGCAAAGCAACCCTCCAATTTTTATTTTCTCTTTTTTTGCTACTTTTAGGTCAAACACCTCACTTCTTATTCATACACACTGTTACTTCTTTGGCACATATTATTGGATTGATCTGGGTTTGCTTCTTATAAGCACATGTGTGTGTCATGTTGACAGCTTTCTGAAGGCAAGCACACAGTTTTTATAATGTTCTCATGGCCAGGCCAGGAGGTATACGACTGGGATCTATAAAGCACGGGGAAACTCTGTCTCAGAACCCTACAGATCCATAGATAAGACTGCACATCAGGGGTGTTTTGGTGTTTGAGACTGTGGAGAATGCAGAGATCTTGTCAAATATCAGTTGCAAACATCCATCCTTGAGGGAAGTCAGGTGTTCAGATGATGTGGAATATAGGGTCAAGACTGGAAAAGACTGAATGAGAACCTCTAGTTGCCCACGCATCTGTGAAATTTTTACTCAAGATTGTTCCAATATTGAAGTTACATTATTTTCTGAAGTAAAATTCTTGAAACCAACTGAACAACTCCAGCTCTCTCAAGAAGATTTTCTAGGTTGGCCTGAAGAGAGTTTCTTCTGTGTTTATGTGGTCTATGTGCAAATCTCTCATAATGAATGTCCTGAGAGCCAGTTTAGTTTTGCTATTATCTTGTTCTGTGCTTCTGATTCTTAGATGTTAAAACCGTGTTTGCATCTACAAACGGTGGACATTGAGCATTCCCCAGTGGATTGATGCCTTTAGTCTATTATTTATATGGCCTCTATATCCAGTGCAGGCACGTTCACAGTGCCCAGTTGAGGTTAGGGAGCCATAGCTGACCACAGGACCTTTATGATGATGATCCTGATGGTCATAAATGGAGAGTGATGGTGGGAAGTTGGGTCAGCAACATGTAGGTGTCCCGTGTCATAGTCATGATGGTGGTGGTATAAATGATGGTGGCCGTGGTGGCAGTGTCTGGGATGGTGCTTGGCACATAATAGACATGCAGTGCTGGGTGACTCAGTGGACGAGTGATAGAAGATGTGGCCAGGCGGGAGTGGTGGTGCCTGTCACAGACAAGAAGAGAATCGTGTGCTGCTCATCTTTCTCAAACCATTCCGAGGCTAGTTGTGGGCATATTCAGGGCTCAGTCCTCTTGGGTCACCCAGCTCTTGTTTTTGGTGGAAATGAAGTTGTTGGAGAAGTTTCTTACCAAGGCAATTTTTAGGATGAAGACACTTAGGGGTACTCAAGGTGTTACTATCCATGTGTGCCCAAGATTATGTGAGATGGGCTGTCTCTCTTTGGAGAAAGCTATCTGAAACTTGCAAAAACTGGGTTCCAGAGCCCAACAACCAGGGTTGCAGGGCTGGGAAAAGTTGTTTGAGAAGCGGAGTGGATCTGCTTCACTTTCCTGTGCCCAACTTCCTGCCCCAGAGTAACTCCTTGGAGAAAGCTAGTCACACCCAGCAACCCCAGGGAGCACACAGCAAGGAGGCCCAGGGAGACAGTGTGTCCAGGAGCATGAGATATAAGTAGGGCAGAGTCTTGGGGGACAAAGGATGCTGAGGAGGATGCATTGAATGTTAATATCATCTGAACAGTCAGGTAATAGGCTGGATGGGGCAGTAGGGGTGAGTGTGGTGGAAGCAGAGGACCAGAGAAGGGCACTGATCTTTCCTAGGGGAGACTCGTTAGGGTGAAGGGGGTGAGAGGAGAACTCTGGGGACATTAGTGTAGATTACCTACCCCCACCCTCACCCCAAAACCATTGATAAGGGACTTTAGGGGACCATAAATTTTCTGTGTTGTAAGAGTCTTAAAAAAATCTGTTCAACACTGGTTTTTTGTTTTGTTTATTTTAGGGAAGTTGAGAGTATGTGAGAAGTCGCTCAGCTCAGTGTCCTTGGTGGTCAGCGACAGAGCATGTGACAAAACCAAATCGCTGATTCAGACAAGGCTCTTCTTTTTACCCTATAGGACTTCCTGCTTGAGACTTTTGACCTTATTTTTTTCCTCTCCTGTGGAGATACTATTTCAAAAGACATGGTGGGTCAGCTAAGGAAGGTACCATTGGGCATCGTGGACCTCAGCTGTCAGGGACTGTTTTCAGAGAGCCTACATCTCCGCCATTTCCCACCTCTCCTTCCAGCCCTTATGGGCACAGTCTATAAGCTCTAGTGCGACTCCCTCAAAGTGGCCCTGGCGGTCCCCTTTAGCGGATGACTTCTTTCTTCTCCACAGCCCAGTTTTGCTGGCTGTTTCATCATTGGAAACTATAGGA
>PISW01016590.1:0-12719 GCA_004023785.1 Mungos mungo | reverse complement strand
CACACGCAGAGCGCCGACTGGTGGTCCTTCGGCGTGCTCATGGTAAGGGTCCTCCCGGCCGCGTCACTGCCCGGCTGCACGTTCCCCTCCCCGGGTCGGCCCAGAGGTCCAGGAGTGACCAGGGAAACCAGCATTTGGGATGCACCCCAGCCGCGTGGCCGTGTGACCCGGGGACGTGGAGGAGGCCACCAGACTCCTGCCCCTCCCCCCCCAGCAGCCCCCTCTCGGCCTGCCCCAGCCCCCCCCCGCCCCCCGTCAGGAACCAGAACTGGGCCTCACGTAAGACAGGCAGGTACTCAGAGTCAGAGCTTCTTTATACTTAACAGCTTCACAGGCTGAGCCTGAGGGTTTTAAGGAACGCAGTGATTTTCACATTAAAGACATTTTGTCAAACACAAAATCCTTCTACTTCACATGAACCAAGATATACGTGGAGGTGGACGTTTTACATCTACTTCTAGAAACGAGTTTTCTCTAGTGCGTGTTTGCAGAGCACAGACGGACACTGCCCAGCCCAGGCCGTCCGTCCCCAGATGGTCCTCTGGCCCGTTCCTTACACCCTGTCACCCAGCCGTCCTCCCGGACCTCACTGTGCTGGTGGCCGGCTGGCTCCCGCGCCCTCGGCCTGCAGCCCACCTCCCGGCTGGCATGAGGCACGGCCTGCACCAGCTTCCGTCCGTCCGTCCGTCCGTCCGTCCGTCCAGGCCACCACACCACACGCCTCCCTTCCTGTGCCCAGCGCCCAGGGTTCTGAGGTGCCCTGTCTGGAGTGTCGTGTCTGTGCCCCAGGGCTGGCCCCTCTCGATGCCCCTCAGGTGTCCCTTCAGACAAGGCTCTCCACCCCCGCGCTGCTGAGGTTTGGGGCCGGGCAGTCATCGGGGTGGAGGCCGTCCCGGGCATGGAGGGTGTGAAGCAGCCTGTCACAGGCACCGACACCCCCGACCTCCCAGCCTGACCGTCCAACTGTCCCCAGACACTGGGACGTCCCCCCCGGAGGGAGACGCCCCCCAGCTGAGGACCACCGCTGTAGATACATCAAAATACTTATCCTTCTGGATATTTTGTACCTGCGCACAGCAAGGCGGCACCCGAGTCTCTTGGGGCTCCTTCTGCGCATTTCCACAGCCTGCCTCGGTGCTGACCTGTGAGCGGACCCCTCGGGGACCGCACGTGCCGGAGCACGGGACCCCACGGCCCCAGCGATGGCTTATGTCCGTTCGCCCTGGACACCTTGGTCAATCCCGTGCTGTTGAACACGAGAGCAGAACTCGTACTGTAGGTAACGTCCCAGGAAGGCAGAGGCGCCCCAGGAACGCCCGGATTTAATGAGATCCTCAGACACGGGGAAAGCGCTGAGGGCTGTTGAGGGCGGTGATACTGAAACCACCCCCTTTCTCCACGTGTGATGGGACGGGAACGCGCAAGGGGCTGGAAGTGAAGCCAGAAGAGACGTGTGCGGGCTCCATCACGAGCACACCGCCCTCTTCATCCCCAGGAAGCAGTTAGCGAGCACCACGTGTGCCGCTGCGTTAGGTGCTCCGGGATAGTTGGGGGCCTCCTGCAGGGTTGGGGGCATACAGCAGGGAAGAGCGGGCCGGAGGGAGAGACACACAGGGCCGTGGATCTGGACTCACAGTCAAAGAGAAGAAGGAATCTTCCACTGTTGCAAGTTGCTGGTTGACCCTTAATAAATGGTTCCATGCGGCACAGATGTTGGCGATGGCCTGTTGTGTAGCCGTGAGGCCTCCGAGGCCGTTTTCTTCCTCGCCGTGGAATTTCGTTCCTAGCCGACTGCAGGCAACCGAAGAAAGAAAGGAGAGGAGAAGGAAGCCTGGAACCAAGATAGGAAGGGGACTTCCTCTGCTGATAGGATTCTATTTTAAGAGACACTTTGATTTCTACGATCAACTTACAAACTCCCATCTAGTTTTATCAGATGAACAGCTCATCTGCCAGAGCGTTCTACCTTCCATTTCATTCTTTTGTCTATTTTTAGACCCTCCTCTGGACTCTCTGAGTCTCCGTTTTTCCGGCTTATAGATGGATAGGTGGCCCGCCGTCCGGGCTGTGTGTCGGCCGAGGGAAGGCCGTAGGCGTTAGCGCAGCAGAAGGCACGCACATCGCACCGGCGGGAACTCGGACACTGCTCTTCAGTCCGCTTTCAGAAAGCAAACCAAGAAAACTAATAATCCTTAACTACACTCGTGTCTTTAAGTTGCCTGATTTCACTCCTGGTAGGCTGTCATGAGTTTAACTCCCCGTCCTAGAAAGCTTTTGGGTAGGTGCATTCCAGTATTACTCCTACTAGTAGGAAATCAGAAACATTCTAACTGTCCAGTAACAAATAAGCATATTTTGGCAAATCCATATATAAAGTGATGCTATGAAGATTTTTTTAACTAAATTTATTTTTTAATTTCTTTCTTAATGTTTTTTATTCATTTTTGAGAGACAGAGACAGCATGAGCAGGGGAGGGTCAGAGAGAGAGGGAGACACAGAATCTGAAGCAGGCTCCAGGCTCTGAGCTGTCAGCACAGAGCCCGACGCAGGGCTCGAACCCACGAACCGTGAGATCATGACCTGAGCCAAAGCCGGATACTTAACTGACTGAGCTGCCCAGGTGCCCTTATGAAAATTTTAACACTAAGCACTGCAGGGTTTTATGTTCTTCTGTGAAAGATCAGTACATAAAACCTTGCGCTTTAAAAACCACACAGCTTCCACAAAGTTCTAGAAGGAAATAACAAATACTGATTGTGTCTGTCATTGGACAATGGGATTATGGGTGACTATTTTGATCTTTCTACTCCGATGTATTGCTCAAGATTCTCATAATACAAAGGAGAGAGAACTGCAGGACAAATTTTAAAGGAACAGAGACACGCAGTCATAATAAAAACTAAGGCAAACTTAATAAGATCACACCAACACCTACTCTGAGGCTGTTTTCTTATACAGTCGACCCTTGAACAACACAGGGATAAGGGGCGCTGACCCCTGAAGGCGGTTGAAAGTCCACGCATGTCTCTGACTCCCCTCCAGATTAACTGCTAAGAGCTTAGTGCTGGCCGGAAGGCTCACGGTAACATTAGCAGTAGATCCACACGTATTGTATGCATACGTTGTAGGTGTCCCGTGCTGTATCCTTACAATACAGGAAGCTAAAGAAATGTTATTAAGAAAATCAGAAGAGAAAATATACTCATGGCACATAGTCGTATTTACCAAAACACGGCCTGCGTGGAAGGTCACAGCCATGTCCTCACACCCATATTCGCACCCTCATCGTTCACACCCATGTGGTTCACACCTGTGTTGTCCAAGGCTCAACTGTAATTGGAAGGGACGTGAGGACGTGACTGGGGTCCACACTGTAGCCTCTGTCAGTTAGATTCAGTGTCCTGTTCTCAAGGACAGGCTGTTGGCGCTGCGGCCCTGGTTCTTTCCCGGAGGGGGCAGGTGCACACGGTGTCCAGGCAGTGCCTGCGGCTCCAGGCACCCCCTTCAGAGCCCATGCAGTCCGGGCTTCTCCGTGCTCAGGAAGGGCGGGCCCTCAGTGCTGTCTCTGTCCCAGAGGCCACCTGGCAAGCGTCCACTAGTTACTGCCAGAGTGTGGTGGCCTGTGTTGGAAAGTTATTGTGCCATCCTGTTCTCACTGGCCGTTGTTAATGGACTGAACTCACTCCGCCCCGGCCCCCTCCGCAGCACCCACCAGAGAAGGACGGGGACGGGGTCCTCCACCACCCCCACAGAAGGCAGACTGCCCCACCGCCGTCCCTTCTCCGTCCCCTTCCACTAGGGTCTCCTCTCTCCGCGGCACTCGGCCGGCCTCCCTACCGCAGCTGGGTTTCGTTCTGGGCTGGCGGCCTGTGCACGTCCCGCCCAACTTTGACCTCCCCGAGGCCACCCCGTTCGCTGATGGCCAAGTGTGTCGGCCAGCACCGTGGCTGGATTGACCGGGGTTTTGAATGGACACGTGAACCTTGGCTGGTTTTGCCCGCCTGGGGCTCTCAGCTGGTAAATCCGCTCGGTCTGAACACTCACCCTCCCTGTTCTGTGTTGCTCTGCAGTTTGAGATGCTCACGGGATCTCTGCCGTTCCAGGGGAAGGACAGGAAGGAGACCATGGCCCTCATCCTCAAGTGAGTAGGAAACACCCACCTTGGGGATCCGTCCTGCACGCGTTCGTGGAAGCGCTTTGTCGTGGAAACCCGGCCCGTTAAGGAGGCATCAGCAGTGACCCTAATACACATTCTCGGCATTTTAGCTGCAGCGGAGACACGGAAGCGGATCCCTGAGGGATCCCGGTGACGCGCAGATAACGTGTTCCCTCAGTGAAATCGCATATGGCGTCCGGCGGCAGGGAATGCGGGATCAGGGGCCTTCGAAAACAAAGTACAGACTCGAAAGGGCAGAGCACTTAGGGGCTCCAGAGAGAGCACAAGAGTGGGGGTTCCTTTCTCTCTCTACCTCTGGACCCCATTCATTCAGGTACCTGAGCTCTCCTGCCTGACAGTGGCAGGGAATTGAGTTGCCCGCGTGACTGGATACAAACATAATTTTCTGTTCAGTTCCCACGAAGAATCAATTACATGCAGACGGTAGTCGCTCTCAGCTTCCCGGAAAGAAGTCTAAACCCAGGGCCGGTCTTGCCATGACACCTTAAGTGAGAGCAGGCTCCATGTAAGCACGATGTCGGAGAAGGGGGAGCGGGCTGGGAGGAGAGAAGCATCTGGAAACAGGCAGACCCTCGCTCCAAATTAATGCCGCTCTGGTGTGCGAGGGTGCAGACAAGCCGTGAAGCTGCTGGTCCTCACGACCCGCTCTCAACCCTGCGGATGGACACCTCACTGTTACAAGGAGAGGCACCTGAACAGCTTACGGTTTTGTAGGTTCCACCAGTGTGTAAGTGGAAGGAGAGAAATTCGTGGAGGAAAGCCCCCAGGTCTTCCGTCTGTGACTGCGCTCTGTTATTTTCGTGTTGCTTACCTCTGTGACTTTTCATTCTAAGGGGAACCACAGTCTGTACTTTCTAAAACTAGAACAGTTCCCTCCAGCAGAGCCTGTGTGAGCACTGGTCCTCAGGAGTGACTGAGCGGGCGACACCTAGCTGTGGTCCCACGGCTCCCGAAGCATGATCCCAGGACCCCGGGGCCGAGACCCTCCTGGGGGCCTGCAAGCTCTTCCTTTGCTGGATTTTGTCTTTTGCAGTTACTTGGGTAAATTAGGTGACTGGGTTTTCCCTTATTTTCATTTTATTTGTTTTCATCGCGATAGGTTGGCACGTGTGCACCTTCATCCCCTCCACCATGCCACACGTCCCCCCGGCACCCCCCTCTGGTCACCGTCAGCGTGGTCCCTGAACGGAGTCTCCTTGGACTGTCTCTCTCCGTCTTTTCCTGTGCTCACTGGTTTTGTTTCTTCAGTTCCACGTATGAGTGAAATCAGAGGGTGTTTGTCCTTCTCTGACTGACTTCGCTTAGCATCATACTCTAGCTCCATCCACGCCATTGCAAATGGCGAGATTTCATTTTCTCGTGGCTGAATGGCGTTCCGTTGCAGACACGCCACTTCTTCTTTATCCCTTCCTCTCAGGTGGATGCTCGGGCTGCTTCCACAAGGTAGCTCCTGTACATGATGCTGCTGTAGGCACAGGGGTGAATGGGTCCTTTTAGTGCTTCTGTGTCCTTTGGATAAATTCCTGGCAGTGCTATTGCTGGGTCGTAGGGTAGTTCAAGTTTTAATTTTTTGAGGAGCCTCCACACTGTTTTCCAGAGCAGCTGCGCCAGTTTGCACTCCCGCCAGCCGTGCCGGAGGGGGCCCATCTCTCCACATCCTCGCCAGCCTCTGGCGTTTCCTGGGCTGTTAGTTTTAGCCACTCCGACAGGTGTGAGGTGGTAGCTCACTGTGGCTTTGATTTGCATCTCCCTGGTGGTGAGTGATGCTGAGCATCTTTTCATGTGTCTGTTGGCGTCTGGACGTCCTCTTTGGAGAAATTCTATTCGTGTCTTCTGCCCAGTGTTTAATTGGGTTACTTGGGTTTTGGATGATGAGTTGGGTCCGTTCTCTGTATAGTTTGGACACTAACCCTGGACATGTCATTTGCAAATACCTTCTCCCACTCCGTTGGTTGTCATTCAGTTTTGTGGATTGCTTCCTTTGCCGCGCAGAAGCTGTGTCTTTTGCTGGAGCGCCAGTAGTTCATTTTTGCCTTATTTCCCTGGTCTCGGGAGGCATACCTAGAAAAATGTTGGTAAGGCCCGTGTCAGAGAGATTACTGCCTGTTCTCTCGTCAAGGATTTTTATGGTGTTGGGTCTCACATTTAAGTCTTTCATCCAACACGAGTTTGTGTTTGTGCGCGGTGTAAGAAAGCGGTCCAGGTCCATGCCTCTGCGTGTCGCTGTCCAGGTTTCCCAGCACCCTTTGTTGAAGAGAGATCTGTTTCCCGTTGAATATTCTCTTCTGCTTTATTGAAGATTAGTTGGCCATATATTTGTGAGTGTATTTCTGGGCTTTCTACTCGGTTCCAAGGATCGATGTGTCTGTGTTCGCACCAGGACCATGCGGTCTTGGTTGGTACAACTTTGTAATGTAACGTGAAGCCTGCAGTTGTGATGCCTCCGGCTTTGGTTTTCTTTTTCAGGATTGTTCTGGCTGTTTGAGGTCTTTCGTGGTTCCATCCTGATTTTAGGACTGTTTGCTCTAGCTCTGTGAAGTCCAGGTTTCCTCCAAACGACTGCAACAGACTGAACCCAGAGGCAGATCGGCAGCACTGCCTGTCTCTCCTCTGACCCAGAAGAGATTCCCAAACTGTAAACTGTTTCGCTCTTCCGGCCAGACCCTGTGTTGATATTTCGGAAAACGTAGTTCATTTTTATTTAAAACGTTACTAATGTTAATGGCATTTTGCTTGTTTCTTTTTAATGGTCGTATTATTGTTTATGTGAGTTATTAAATCGCTATGGTAAAAATTCCTCTCCTAGAACCCACACAAACAAAAGCTCTCTGATGCCTTCTGGGATTTGTAGATGCAGAAGGGCCCTTCGGCCAGAAAGTCCGGGCGCAGCGCCTCTGGGTCGCGTGGGTTCGATAGGTCTGTGAACGCTGACTGAGCGGGGCCACGAAGTGTTGGGGACCCTGGTCACCCTTCTCCGCCTCACCTCCCCCTCTGTTTCAGAGCCAAGCTGGGCATGCCGCAGTTCCTCAGCGTGGAGGCCCAGAGCCTGCTGAGGGCCCTCTTCAAACGGAACCCCTGCAACCGCCTGGGTAAGAGCCCCCGCCTGCCCCTCTCAGCCCCCGTCTGGCTACACATCTGACCAGGCTCACTGAGAGCAAAGGTCCCGAATCAGGTGTGCAAATCCTCTCACACGTACAAGCTACAAGGATTCCCAAAACACAGTCTCTGGCCAGGTCCTGTAAGCTATTTCCTAGAAGTCACTGTTTTTACACAGAGTAGTAGAACTTTGTTCTATTCATTTTACCTTTAGAGCCCCGTGAACCAAGGACAGAACAGTTGAAAACCGCCTCTTCTTTTTGTAAAAAAAAAAAATTTTAATGTTTTATTTATTTTTGAGAGAGAGAGAGAGAGAGACACAGCATGAGCAGGGGAGGGGCAGAGAGAGAGGGAGACACAGAATCTGAAGATAGGCTCCAGGCTCCAATCTGTCAGCACAGAGGCCGACGCGGGGTTCAAACCCACGAACCATGAGATCATGACCTGAGCTGAAGTCAGATGCTTAACTGAGTGAGCCCCCCAGGCTCCCCATAAACTGCCTTTTCTTTAATCCCACTTGAATTAATACATCTTGACGTATGTGAAAATCCCGATTTCCATGAATGGTAACCAAGTACTAATGCGTTTGCAAAATAATTCTCTACACAAGGTTTCCTCCCGCTGCCACTCAGCGGTGCTTCTCCTACAAATGGTTGGTTGTCTAGAACCCCTGCAGGTGGCACGGCTGCTGACTCCTCTCTGTCCACTTGCCGCTTGTCATCCCTCATTGTCACCGCACCTGTGTGGGTGCCGAGTGCAGTAACGTGTGGTCAGTGGGCAGCCGTGAGGTGGGTCCGGGGAAGGGGGGGCGCCCCAGCACCCTGCCAGCGGCAGGAGGCGCTAGAGCGCAGTGACACAACCAGGCGCCGTCCTGCTGCCCACATAGCATCAAACTCCGGGTCCTGAGAGCAGACGGTGCCACACTGTAACCCTTCAACCTGCTCTGCTCACGTTTTAAACTGCACCTGTCACTCTCCCAAGAAACAGTACTTCTAGAAGTCTATCGAGCATAGAGGTCGCGAGTGTAAAAAATACTTGTGGGTGATCTTTCTGTTTAGCAAAGACCTGGAAATAGGGCAAATGTCCAACAATAAGGACGCCGTGAAGTAAATTACAGCGTGTCCATTCCAGGCCTACAGGGCGGCCATTTAACGGGGTACGCGGCCACCAGGGCCTCCGCGATGGCACTGGAGACCTCTCGACCGGGTAGTTCTTTCCTGCAGAGGACCGTCTTGTGCTGGAGCATGGCCTTTCCCTGGAGGCCCCCCTCCGCCTGCTGTGGCTCACGCAGCGGTCCCAGGACTCGCCCCTGGGGACAGCCCCCCGGCGAGACCCCGGTTCTGTAACCCCAGATGGAGAGGTGCCCGGGATCTGTCTAGATGCGGATACGAGTTGCCGCAGAGTCTAAAGGCACCCACGGGTGCCCCTGCGCCGGCCTCTGCAGCGGGCTGTGGGGAGACCCACGTGGGCCCCAGCCCCTGAGGCCCACGCTGCCCAGGCCCGGGATGGCGTCTGTTACATGGCGGCGGCCGAATGACTCTGATTAGAACCAGCCAGCACCACAGCGGTCGCACCAGACCGAGGCCCAGAGGCCGGGCCCTGACGGCAGCGACCGCTCACTCGGCCGCAGACAGTTCCCCGGAGGCAGGGCTGAGGCCTCCCCAGGAGCAGCCGTGGTCACTGGGCAGCTGAGCCACCAGGTGCGGGGGGAGGGGGGCTGCCAGGATGGTCATGCTCGATTGGAGGAGGAGTGAGGAACCAGCTGCCTCTGTCCCTGTGATCAGGAAAACAAAGCTTTCCCTAAACCTCGGGATGTTCCCGAGCCTCTTGTCTCGAAACTGCCTGGTGGCACCTCTAGCCTGTGAGCAGGGGAGGGGCGGAGAGAGGGAGAGAGAGAATCCAAGCAGGCTCTCTGTCGACAGCACAGAGCTCCATGCGGGGCTTGAGCCCGTGAACCGTGAGATCATGGCCTGAGCTGAAATCAAGAGTCGGGTGCTTAACCGCTGAGCCACCCAGGGGTCCAGGCATGTGCTCATTTCGACGGTGACGGTGTGCCCATGACGGCTGGAAGACTCGGAGTCAGTGAGTGTGTTACACGCTTGTTTACGGTGTGACACGCTCGGTGACAGAACCCTGTGCAGAGGTCAGCGGCCCCGAACGGTGGCTGTTGTCGGGAGTGAGGCCAGGGCGGCCGTGAGGATTCCTGGATTCATCTGAGAGGTCATGGCCGTGCTGGGGGCAGGGCAGGGGCCAGGCGTGCAGCCTAGGCCCAAGGAATGTCACGTAAAAAGCGGGAGCAGATGCGGCTCAGGGAGGGCGGTGTGAACTCCCTGTGCCTGGGGAGGGTCTGGAAAGGCAGGTGCCCAGGTGGGGTCCCTCCAAAGGAGGCAGCCAGGGACAGCCTCACTGTGAACTAGAGAGAGCCCCCGGGGCCCTGGTAGCTTGGTCACAGAGGTGCTCGGGGAGATGGAGGTGGGGTCAGACTTGTTCCCTGAAGGAGGCCTCCGGGGGCCCTGTCCCCACGCTGGACCTCAGGGTCCTGTCTCCGCCCCCGGGGGGGCCTTCCAGGTGTGACACTGGCCGCTCCGAGCGGTTTGCGAGTCCAGGAGGTCAGAGACGAGAACCGGGGGAAGGGGCCCGGCTGTCCGTCCCGGCGCCACCACGAGCACGGAGCAGCGGTGAGGTCGGGATGGAGCGCTTGCAGACATGCGGGCTGTGCACGTCCGGGCTCGGCGTGGTCGCCGGACAGCGGTGGCGGTTCTGAGAACGGGCTGCCGGGCGGCCCTGCACGGGGACCGTGCTAAGTTCGTGCGTCCCCAGACCTTCCTGCAGGGCGGACGGCCACAGTGGACCCACTCTCCGGGGCTGTCAAAGCAGCGGCTGGCTAGTTCTTCGCTCGAGAGCGTCTGTGGCTCCTGAGAGGAGCTTCTGGGAGAGTCTCAGACTCCCAGGGGGACGCGCGGCCGCGGTTAGAGGGGAAGGAGATGGGCTAATGAACGTGAAACAGCACAGCCGTGTAGACCGAGTCAGGGCCAGCCGTGCACACCTGTGGGAGCCCCGCCCACTGGCAGACAGACGGCTTTCTGTTCATGTTTCTGTTCCCCCCTCGAGTGCCGGTCCCCACGGTGCTTTCCCCATCCTGGTCTCCGATGTCCCATCCCGGCTCCCCTCGGCCACAGGCTGACCTTGGATGTCTGGGTCAAGACCAGGCACACCGGTCAGCTCCAGCCAGCCCCGGGGCCCAGCTCCTAGCTGGCGGTGTTCTCTGAGACACAGCAAACACTGAATGAAGGAGTGTTCCAAGTGCCCGAAAACACTTGGAAACCATGAAGAATGCGAGGCGGCTACCATGTGACTGAAGATAGCCACGGAGTAAAGCGCTTCAGAGGCGTCTCCCAGGGGCGGGGATCAGCCGTTTCCCCGGGCTGTCTGTGGGAATCAAGAAACCATGGAAACGTTTGGGGCAGATACCAGAAGAATTTACTGCGAATGTACAAGTCCGGTGATGATTAACCCCACGACGAAAGAGATCGCCTTGCTCAAATCGTGGAGTGGGGCGCTGGACGTAAGCGGCGCCGTGGAAGGAGCAGCCCCCCTGCCCCCAGCCGGACGGCACGCGCATCACTGTGCGTTGACGTGAGGAATCCCCGCCGGGCGCCAGATCCCACCGTCCACCCGCGTGCAGAAATCAGACACGGGGGGCCGGACGCACGTTCAGTGATACTCCGGTTTGGACGGGGACCAGGGTGGGTAAGTGTTCCCACTGCAGAGAGCGAGTGTGAACCCTTGAATCTCCTGCTGCATCGGACTTTCTGGTTCCTCTTCACCTGACGATGCAGAACGTAGTGAAAACCCACAAAGCTGAGAAAAGAGAAGTGCGACTCTTCTGTTCCAAGCGCTCCTGGCCTTGTTAACTCTGTGACCCGGACCCGCACCAATCGAAGCCCTCCTCTGGGGACAGCGGGAGACTTCCGGTGCGCTGGGTCACCACCCCAGGTCAGCTGTGATTCAGGGATCCGCACCGACACTTCCTGACTTTCCTAGCCCAGCACGCTGCCCGATGGTCAGCCGTGTCCAGTGGACATAGCAGGGGGACATCAAGGACAAAACAGCCGATTTAACATGTTCGAGCAGAAAATGAATAAAAGCAGGATCCAGAACAATAGCCACGTGTGCCCTGGGAAGGCTGACGTAGCCCTTAAGGAACTGTGTGCTGAGATTTCCCTTCTGTTCCATGTTTCTCTCCTTTGTGGACACCTGTAACTCTTGAGTAGTAACCGGAGTGTTAATGAATTCACTGCGGACTGCTCACGAGGCCTCAAAGCCTCTGTCGCTGCAGCGGAAGGAAACGGTGCAGATAGAAACGCGCTAGGTAAGTATCCAAGGAAACCAGCCCGTACCGGCACGGACGTGGAGTTACACCAACGTCTGTATCTCCTTTGTCTCACTCGGATTCGGTTCCCGCGGACCATGTTTGCGAGTGATGAGCGAGGATGAGATGTAACGGGCACGAAAGGCAACGTCTCTTCTTCAGAGAAATTTAGCCGATGAGTCCCAGTGCAGGGCGAGCCCCCGGGCTCCGAGGTGCGGCTCGCAGCTCGAGCCCCCGACGGACCCGGACTGCTCTGCAGCAGGTCAGCGTCGGAGGAGGAGGAGGAGCCGGGAGGTGGTACGGATCCGGGTGGGTCCCTCCACTTGAACCCTCATGACCAGGAGGGCGTGTCAGTCAGAGTCCTGGTCAAGGTGCCTGGGCACGGGATGGGCTGAGGGAGGTCAGCGACAGGGAGTCAGGACGCGCATCGGTTTCTCCACGTTCCCATACAGCGGCACTTCGGGCCCCTATCCGCGACCCCAGCCTCAGGGACCAGGGCTCGGGGCTCTGGTCAGGGGCTCACAGAACAAGGGAGACCCGGGAATCCTGCGAGGTCCTCCAGGCGCACACCCCTTCTACCCAGGCCAGCACCGCTGCCCCCGGACACCAAGCGATTCGTCACTTCTCAGCAGACGCCGGCTTGGAGCCCTCCATCCACTTCAGTCCGGCTCTGCCCACCCGGGGTTGTTGGCACAGGCCCCAGGGCACAGGCCCCCGATTCCGATGGCCCTCCCTGTGCAGGGCCTCCCCTGTGCTCCCGACCAACCAGCTTTAAAGCAAGAGTTCCTACGACCCCGTCTTTGGGCTCAGGAATGTGCTAAACCCGCTCACAGAACTCAGGAAACTGTTTTACTTTCACTGGTTTAGTACAAAGGATGTTTAAAGGACACAGATGAAGAGGGGCAGAGGGACCTTGGGATCTGGGGTGCACCACCCTCCTGGCACGTGGGTGCGTTCTTACACATCAACCCACAGACTCTCCAAACACTGCTGTCTAGGGCTTCTGGGAAGCCTTCGCTCTTTGGGTGCGCTCCATAAATCCCCGCGGTGGGTGATGCGCCCTCCTCCAGCCC
>PISW01016589.1:0-12726 GCA_004023785.1 Mungos mungo | reverse complement strand
GTTGAGCATCCAACTTCGGCTCAGGTCATGATCTCGTGGTTCATGAGCTTGAGCCCCGAGTTGGGCTCTGTGCTGACAGCTAGCTCAGAGCCTGGAGCCTGCTTCAGATTCTGTGTCTCCCTCTCTCTCTGCCCCTCCCCTGCTCATGCTCCATCTTTCTGTCTCTCAAAAATAAATAAACGTTAAAAAAATAAAAAAAAAAAAAAAGTTTGTCCAGGCCGTTCTAGCTACCTTTTGGCATTTTTAAGCTTTGTCTATTCATGAACTTTCTTCTCTCCCACATGCAGCAACATGATTTCCTACTTTAAGTCTAGGCAAATCTTTATAATTTATGAGTATAGGTAGATACGACACTCCTTGAAATGTCCTATGCTTAAAAAAAAAAGAAATAAAAACAAATAATAAGAGTGACAGAAATCCTTCTTTTTCTACTCAAATTCCTACAGAGAAGCAGATTGGGTCATAGCTTGACTTTAGGCAAGCAATGTGATTGAACTACATTGTACTATGGTTGAAATGACCAATGAGATTCTTTTGAATTCTCCAAATGGCAACATGTTCATTCAAATGAATCTGTAATTAGATGTAAATAGTTCCTCAAGCATTACCATAACATTAGATAAGAGATCAGATTAACAGTAGTGACTCTAATCTCACCAGCTTTGGCTACATGTTTGTACACTGTCTTATCTTCTTGCAAAATCTCACTCCATGATTTCTAAGTCTCAGGAAATAACCTTACCTGTGCTTAGGTACAAGTTAGCTAGGCTACAGTCTATGATGCATCCATCCTGGTCCTCCTGTCTAACTGTGGCCCTTTTCATTTATATTCTACCTTCAAACCTCTTCACGAGGACCTTTGTTCCTGGTGCCCTTTATGGCAATGTTGATATCCAAACCGAAAGTACTAGGTACGTCCCGAGAGTATTAGGAACACAGCCACTGGGGTCTTCAGTGATTTAAGGCCATTCTGTCTAGTAAGGAAGATAATTTTCATTTCTAACCCTAGATCACATATTAACACCAAAGTAGTCCCATATGCCTATGTCTCTTGGTGTCACATGAAAATTGTTCCTTTAGCTTCTTGCTTCAAATCCTCTTTACACAGGGCTCAAATACAGGCCCTGGGGTGGGTCATATGAAGCAATAGACTCAGTCCTCAAGTAGATTTCCTCCTTCCCCAAGTCCTTTATGCAGGCTCTCAGCCTCATAACTGAGTTCATAAAAATAGTTGCCTGTGGGCCTTTATCCCATTGACTCTCCCAACTTTTAAGCCTGTAACTGTGTCTGGAATATACTAAGTGTTCAGTGAATCTTTGTAAAATTGAGAAACAAATGAACCAGTAAGTTGCAGTATTATGAATCCCAGTGGTAGGCATAGATTAAGCTATAGCCACAGACATAGGTATAAGCCAAATTTCCAGAAGATTATGAAGCCTTTCTGGGACTCCTAAAATCCACCTGACCCCTCTACCTGAACACACACACACACACGTACACACACACACACACACACACACGTTACTACAAAGAAGGGAAAAAAATTCTTGGTAGCCCCAGCCCTTCCTTTTCATTTGGGAAGAGTCCCTCTCTAATAATGCTTTCCCTTTCATTGCCAGCATAGTGCCAGGTTAGATGGTCATAGGTCACCTGTCTGCATGACAAACAGGACAAGAGAACCTGTCATAGGAGTCGGGGGTTACAAGGCAAAGAGAAAGGCAATTACAGGCAGGCAGATAATCAAAGCATTGGGGGAGCCAGTCATACCTAGAGACAGCTACTTATGAAGGGCTTACTATTTTGTGATTGTTATCGGAGTCTCAGGGAGGATATACAACTTGCCCAGAGTCACATACATAGTGAGTGTCAACTCTAGTCTTTTTGAATCAAGAACTCAAGCAATTGCTACTCCCAAGCAACCTCAAGCCTAACAGATATATCATAAAGTCTAATCCACAATGAGTAAGTAAATAGACTATTGTCATTTGGTGTTATATGTTACTTTTGTAAATTTTCCTTTTTTCCTGAACATTTTTTCTATTAATTTGCAGAATTTCTATAGCAGGATATTGTCCGTTTAAATGAGATGAGCTTTTATTCTTAATCCTGCATCTTATTTAAAAAAAAAACTTTGAAAGTCATTATTGCTTATTGTGGGATCATTTTGCAATGTAATATTATGACATATTCATCAGTGGTAGCTCATAGATGCAAGATTTTATCAGTGAACTCTTAAAGTGATCTTTTAAACCTGACCATTTTCCCTTCTTTTTTCAGCTGCCCTTAGAAATGTCCATTTCTTCCTACCCACTGCACTTCATCTCCTCTGTTTCCTGTCTTCCGCTGCAGATTGAGCTCCTAGTATGTAAATTTGGAAATGATTTATTAGATAATTTTAACCAGAAGTGTCTTCCCAAAAAGTGATGGTCTGGCTGCTTTGGCCCCCGGATGACTTCTTAGACCCGGTGTGTTGCCTGGAGGGGCTTTGGTGGAATGGGACGAGAGGCCAACGGCTTCTATCACTGTAGACTCTCCATGAGCTGTGGACATGCATCTGCTGTGTTACAACTTTGCTGTCTCCTGACTTTGGAGATTGGCATCCATTTAACAAGCTTTAAAAATTATATAAAATTGTTAGAACTAGAGTTGCCTAAAAAGCCAATATCCACCAATGATCATTAGTGGACAAACAATGGACAATCTTTTCCACCTAGTGGTTGGCTGATTTAAGTAATAACTTTTTTCCAGGGGTTTTAAGAAAACATAAGGGAGTAAAGATAATCTAATCTAGTAACAAAAGTATAAGCATATGCATAATCATTTGATTGTATTAAATTTGACATCTCCAGATGAATATAAAACCTATCCATCAAAGACATTTTTAAAATTAATTACTTTATTTATTAATTTATATCCAAGTTAGTTAGCATATAGTGCAACAGTGATTTCAGGAGTAGATTCTGTAATGCCCTTTACCCATTTAGCCATCCCCCTTCCCACAACCCCTCCAGTAACCCTCTGTTTGTTTTCTATATTTAAGAGTCTCCTATGTTTTGTCCCTCTCCCTGTTTTTATATGATTTTTGCTTTCCTTCCCTTATGTTCATCTGCTTTGTATCTTAAATTCCTCATATGAGTAAAGTCATATGATATTTGTCTTTCTCTGACTAATTTTGCTTAGCATACTACCTCTCAGTTCTATACACATAGTTGCAAATGGCAAGATTTCATTATTTTTGATTGCTGAGTAATACTCCATTGTATACTTATACCACATCTTCTTTATCCATTCATCCATTGATGGACATTTGGGCTCTTTCCATTCTTGGGCTATTGTTGATAGTGCTGCTGTAAACATCAGGGTACTTGTGCCCCTTCAAAGCAGCACACTTGTATCCCTTGGATAAATACCTAGTAATGCAATTGCTGATCATAGGGTAGTTCTATTTTTAATTTTTTGAGGAACTTCCATACTGTTATCCAGAGTGGCTGCACCAGTTTACATTCCCACTAGAAATGCAAAAGAAATCCTCTTTCTCCACATCCTCGCAAACATCTGTTTTTGCCTGAGTTGTTAATTTTAGCCATTATGACTGGTATGAGGTGGTATCTCCCTGTGGTTTTGATTTGTATTTCCCTGATGATGTGTGGCGTTGAGCATTTTTTCATGTGTCTGTTAGCCATCTGGATGTTTTCTTTGGAGAAGTGTTTATTCATTTAAAGACACTTTTTAAACAGATAATTGAATGTTGACAGATACCTGAATCTGCCCTAGATATTCTGATTTATACTATTGAGGCTGGGTTTGGGTGCCCACATTAATAAATAACAGTAGGGGTGTCTGGGTGGCTCAGTCGGTTGAGTGTCCAACTCTTGATTTCAGCTCAGGTCATGATCCCAGGGTTGTAGGATCGAGCCTTGCATCAGGCTCATGCTGAGTATGGAACCTGCTTGTGATTTTCTCTCTCTCTCTCTCTCTCTGTCTCTTTCTCCCTCTCTCTCTCACTTGCTCTCCCCCTCTCCTCTTCTCCCCAGTTCATGCATGCTCTCTCTCCTCTCTGTAAAATAAAACAATTTAAATAATAGAAACAATAGGTAAAACATACACAAATGCATTCATAAATGAATATCTCTCCAGAGTTGAGGAACACTGATATGTGATGTACCAATTCTTAATAGAGACCATTTACCTTTATAGTAGCTCTTAAGCAGAAAGGGCATTCAGTTTAAGAGAGAGAGAGGCAGTCATCCACACTGGGTGAAAAGAATAAGCTTAAAGTTCTTTATGAAAAAAAGCAATACTCTATCTTTTGTTTGTCTTTCCTGCTCCCTTGTGTTGGTAGGAGTCCAACAGTGAGGAAAAACACTTGACTATGGGGAACTCAGCCACTGAAAGCCTTGCTTGCTTACCTTGTGAGCAAAAATCCACTCTCATAAAAGGAAGTATTTCGTTGTTCTCTCTCAGAAGGAGACTGAAGGAGCGTGACATCGGTTCAGCTGGTGAGGTGGCTCTTCTTTCTGACTAGACAAAACAAACCCAGTTGCTGGGAATTCTCCAGGTTGCTAGAACTGCACCCACTCCATCCCTCCAGGGCCATGGAGTTGTTTTTCAATCTGTCTACAAGAGTGGAATCAAAACCCTTTCATCTTTTTTGGGTTCTCACTGGGCATAGAGAAGGTGGGAGAGCATTAAAGTTTTCTTTGATTTTACTTTATTGCAGGGTCTGTGTGTTCTGTGTAAAAAGTTCATTCTTATTTTCTTTTGGGAATGAGAAAATTCATGTTTCATAAGATGAAGACACTACCATAACTCCCTTTCTACCTGACCTGGAATTGCTACCATTAGAACGACTTCTACAAATTCAGACTCCAGTATAGAGACTTCATTCTCAGGAAGCTGAAGTAATTTGCACAGGTCACTTGGGATGGGAAAGGGATAGGAAAATTATTAGATATCCAGACAACTTTGATATTGTCAGGTTCCAACCGAACAGACTACGAATCAGGCAAAGTTGGGTGCGATATGGTTACCAGGGAAAAGGAAACAACAGGGGAATGTTTAAACACCTCAATTCTCAGTCCTGTTCTGGACCGCTTAAAGACCCTATGCAATATGGAGACACAGTGGGTCTACTGTCACTGAGTTTTGCCCTCCCACTTGCAATGCAAATATGTGGGGCATGGACACCTAGAAGGAAAAATTAAAAAGGAGAGGATTGTGAAGTTGAAAAAGAATGATACTAAATATGAATTTAGAATCATTAAATCCTGGTATCTCATTGCTGGAAATGACCGCAGAGATCATTAGTTCAATGTGCCTCCTTTCACAGATGGAGAGCTGTGAGGTGAGCCACCAGTGAGGTCGAGCCATCCATTCCAGGCTGCAAAAACTGTTTATCATCCTAGAACCATGGTTGCCGGATCCCCCCAGCCCTGTTTTCTCATTGGTGTAGGGGCAGCCTTGATTTCCAATTAAAAGGTTTATTTTCAAGATCCTTGTTGTAACGTACTTACTCTCAGAGATATTTTTAAGTAAATCGGCTGTCCGTGTTATCTTCAGGAAGTTACTTAGCGCCTATGAACCTCAGTTTCCACATCTGTGTCAGAGTCAGACCAGTTTTCTGTAGTACCTTACCACATCCTGCAGGGTCTGATGATTCTTGAAAGCAAAGTTATTTGTAAATCATCAGAAAAGAACAGAAGTAGCAACATTTGATATATGGACACAAACTGGAGACACCTGTGTTGGAAGCTGAATGTGTTTGTTGGAAGCCTTCAATGACCTTTGTCTTCTTCAATACCTGTTATTACCCATGTGTCCCATGAGGTATTTGTCACTTGCCTTACACATATTTTCAAGTACATATATGTACATGTTTACACACAGATTTGTTCTGAGTCCCTGGAGGGCAGAATCTGTGACTTGCTGTTCTTTGAATTCTCAATGCCTGGTATGTAAGAGTATATAACATTATATAATAAGATTATTAAGTTAGATGACTTTAAGTGGAGTTAGATGACTTGTTACTACTTTCTTAGTTAATGTGAGAATATATATGATAAAATCATAAAGTATGTGGCGTGGATCATTTCCCTACATCTATTTCATGTTCCCATTGGTGTGGGATACACCTCTTTTAAGTTTTCTTCCCATTGCAAGGAATACAAATGTGAACAAGACATGGACCTAAATATAGAACTATAGAACCGAATCTGCAGCATCATTAAGCAACTGAAAGGCTCTCCTTTTTTTCTAACAAAAGGAAATAAACATATCTTTACTTTTTGGACTAGTCACTTTGTTTGATGAAAATGTACATCATGTGGGCAAGTAAGAAGAATGTCAAGCCGAGCTAGACTAGAAAGGTTGCATTGTGAGGGCTTCTCAAGTCAACCTTACCTTCTCATCCCCCTAAGGGAGTGGAGGAAGTATGCACTGGGGAGAGTTCTGATTTATATTTAGACAAGATTATATGCTTTAATTTCCCTGAACCTCAGAATCTGTATCCTAAAATGGGAACAATAATGCTTTCAGGAAACTCCTGTGGGGATTAAATGGAATAGTCCCGAGGATCTAGCACTGTGCCTGGTCCTTGACAGGTGCTCAAAAACCTATCTGTGAATTTGCAAGAAAAATGGGCAAGACAATTGCACTACCTGTTCATTGCCTCCCAGCCAGTCATTTTTATCCTTAAAATACCTATCACAACGTACTTGTGACTTTTATTTTTAAAATACTTGTCACAGTACTTTTTGGCAAATCTCTCTTAGGAAATGGAACTTATCCCTATTAAGTAAGAAGCCAGCTCTGTACAGATACACATATGTTCATACACACTCCTGCTCTCCCAGTGAGTTAGAAAAGAAATTTATATGTATAAATGGCCCATTGTTCTATTTATATAAACATAGAGTCATTTAGAAGATAGCTTCTTTAAAAACAATGAATTCTGTGCTAGATTAATTCTGTGTCATTCCTAGTTATACGAGAATACCACGGAAATACTATTATGGTTACATTTTGTTAGAATAAGAGTTTCGCTCACCAGTGACTTATCCCTTGAATGTTTCATATTCTAAGCATTTTCTCCTACCCAATCCTCATGTCTCTTCCATGCATTTGTCTTTATATTTGCATTGTCTGGTAATTTGGATATTTTTATTTGAGATTATTTGGCCTATGTCAGGTATTCTTCTCTGTGGTCCCCAGGGTCTTGTATCTTGTTTTGAACTTCTTCTCTTTCCTTGCTCTCTTTTTATCAGATGTCATCCATTGTGCCTCGCCGTTTTACCCTTGGGTGTTTCAATTATGCATGAATGAGATCTGCCTCACAGTTGCACGTTTCCATTTTCAGTCTAAATAACCGCACACAGGAATTAAAGTCTCTGCATTGAACTTGAGAGGCTCTCAGCTGGTCCCGGGTTTCATTCAGGCTTACTCAGGTCCTCTGTCCCAGTAGCAGTTTAAGGTTGAGCTTAAACCCGCTGTCCTCTGCATTCACCCCACTGCTGCGATTTCCAAAGCTTTTGCATCCATCTCTCTCCCGCGTTCACTCCAAAATTCCAACTGAGCCACTGTTTTCTACATTTGTGTATTTGCAACAACTGTGGTTGCTTTTGAGTTTCCTTTTCAAATAAAAAACAGATACTTTAGCAGCAGGTTTTCTGCAGATCTTAAATCAATGAATTGTGTTTCAGCAATACCAATACATTACTATTTGTCTAGTAAGCTCCATGTTTTAAATCAGCCAGAATTTCTCAGGATTTTAAACTTAACACGTTTTGGAGGAGGCAGGAAATAACGGAATGGAAAACATCGTCTTAGTACTTAAAGGTGCGTGTGCCTAGGGCAGATGCAGAGGAGAGCAAACAAGATAATGGTTAGAGTTGGTTTCTTTTTGTGGATTATCAGTCTGGCCACGAATATAAGCTCTCAGCTGTCTGAACTTGCTCTGGACATATAAATGACTACTTTTTTTTAAATTATTAGATTAGACCCATTTGATTATGTGTCCCCAGCACCCAGAACACTGCCTGACCCATAAAAGAAACTCAGTGATGAATGAATGAGTAAATCACAAGGATGTTACACTAGTGACAATAAAAATATTGTTATACATTTTAATTGTATAGTGTAAATAAATAAAGTAAATCTGAGGTAGTCAATATAAACAACACACCTATAAAATTGGTAGCTTTTTAAAATTTTTTAATGTTATTTTTGAGAGACAGAAAGAGATAGCATGACCAGGGGAGGGTCAGAGAGAGGGGAAGGTACAGAATCTGAAGCAGGCTCCAGGCTCTGAGCTGTCAGCACAGAGCCCAATGTGGGGCTTGAACCCACAAACTGTGAGATCATGACCTGAGCCAAAGTTGGACGCTCAACTGACTGATCCACCCAGGCGCCCCAAAATTGGTAGCTTTTTAAAAATTTCAGTACTTTTAAAAAAAGTTTCAGGTGTACAATATAGTGATTCAACACCTCCTTCAAGCCCCTGTGTTCATCATAACAAAGTGCACTTCTTAATCTCATCACCTATTTAGCCCTTCCTAGCAACCATCAGTTTATTCTCTATAGTTAAGAGTCTATTTCTTGGCTTGCCTCTCTCTCTTTTCCCCATTTGCTCATTTGTTTTATTTCTTAAATTCCACACATGAGTGAAATCATATAGTATTTGTCTTTCTTCTCTGACTTACTTCTCTTAACACGATACTCTCTAGCTCCATCCATGTCCTTGTGAAAGGCAAGATGTTGTTCCCTTTTCTGGCTGAATAATATTCCATAACGTGTTGATTGATTTGTCAATACTGAACCACCCTGCAGCTCAAGAATAAATTTCTCTTGATCGTGGTGAAATGATTTTTTAGATAAAATTAGTAGCTTCGTAACTAGAACAATTTTAGGTGGTCTTTTTCCTCAACATTATTCTAACAGGCAATTCTTTGAATCCTTTGCAGGAAATATTTTAAATATGTCTGTGCTACCTTTATATAAGAAGGCTTCTTTATCATTAATACAATTGGAGCAGCATGCATATTTAGAGAAGCAAAATATAAAGTAACTCCTTGCTGGAGTGAACAAAGTAGATTGTGCCTGTACCTATCCAGAGTAATGCCTCAGAGCCTTTGCACGGTATTTTTCAGCCTAGCTAATGGTTTCATTCACCTCACCCTGCAGTGCCCTAGACACTGGCCTTGTGTAGACAGTCCTTACAGCCGATCTGTAGCCGTGCAGAGTTTAGGTTTTCCTAGCAGTCTCATTTAGGTGAGAAGCATCCGCTGTGCCAGGGAAATGTGTGTGCCGTTTCCAGAGTTATTCAAGCTCTGTTTCATTAAAGGAGAACATCTTTAACAACTTTGTGGCAAAGCACTGCCATCTGGTCACAGAGATCAGTGCCCTGAACCATAGAGATGACAAACAATCATGTGTTTTCCGTCACACAGAGATGCACTCTTGCAACATCAGAGAAGTAACTAGAACTTGGAGGCTGTGGCAGCAAACGAAAGTAAGAAGCTTGTATGTAGGCCAGCATTTCCCAGGCATTTGGATTTTCTGACAGAAAATTTTGAAATATTTTTTAAAAGGCTGAGTAGATCCAACATAGAGCTTCAGACTTTTAACTGCAAAGGGAGACCATTAAAACACATACACATATTCTATTATTACCTGTCGCCTTCATAAAAGAAAGGACAGTTAATTGAAAAAAAAGGGAAGGGACGGGCACCTGGGTGGCTCAGTCAGTTAGAGATCTGACTTTGGCTCAGGTATGATCTCATGGTTCATGAGTTCCAGCCCTGCGTCAGGCTCTGTGCTGACAGCTCAGAGTATGGAGCCTGCTTCAGATTCTGTGTCTCTCTCTGTCTCTGCACCTCCCCCATACTCTCTCACTTTCTCTCTCTCAAGAATGAATAAACATTAGAAAAATATTTTTTTAAAAGGAAAAACATAATCTCAGCAGTTTTTTAAAATGGAAATATCCTTATTTTCCTTTTTCACAAGACTTGGCCCTCATGGTTGGTGGCTCAGCCTTGGTCTTGGCCTTGGCAACTACCGCTGGAAGCTTCCTGCCTTGTCCCTTTAGGAGCAATCTTGCAGGCCCTGTATTAGAGTTCTGGCAGCTACTTCTTTTAAGTCCTGGGCAGGCACATCAGATATATTTAGATTTTTACTGCTTCCTTAAGTAACCAAATAAAAGTGTATGTCTGTACTTGAAGTGAACTTTTAAAACCTATTCAAGTAATATCAGAGTTACCTCCTTGTTCTGTGGATTTTTTGCACACCAAAGAAGACCCTAGGAAATAGAAGTATGTACGAAGACCAGTGGAAAACTGAGTTTTGCTTTAACTGCTAGCTAAATCTTTTCTCTTATGAGGATTCATTATCATTCAATCCGGTCAGTGATTTCTCTGGAGTATACAGTTTCAAGTATAATAAACAAAAGTGTTCATCTGTGATGTGATCAGCAGAGCTTCTAATGGGACATAGATAAGAAGCAAAGTAAATACAAATCAACAAACATGACTTTAGGAAAAAACAACACTGTCCCTCTAGGGAACTTTAGGGGAAAAAAACAAAACAGAACAACCAGAAGACAATCAACCTGCTCAAACACTGGGTGTAAGAGACACGATTATTAGTTAAACCATCTTAATGAAATGTGTGCTCTTAGATAGATAATTCATGTGCAATTTTATTATCTCTCAAGGTTTAATTAAATATTTGCCTTTTGGCTAATCAACAGCAATTAATAAGAGATGCTTATATTCTCACAACTTATAAGAAATGTGGACATGGCCTCCATTGGAATTTTAGTGGTCTTCTTAATGAAAGCAAGGCTAGGCAATAACATGACAGCATATGTGTGGGGCCAGAACTGAAAACCTGTGTATTAGTCAGCATTCTCCAGAGAAATAGAACCTATAGTAGGCTGTGTGTGTATGTGTGTGTGTGTGTGTGTGTGTGTGTGTGTGTGTGTGTGTGTGGTAGAGAGAGAGAAAGAGAGACAGATGGACAGAAGTAGGATTTAAACATTTTTTTTAATGTTTTATTTATTTTTGAGAGAGAGAAACAGCATGAGCAGGGGAGGGTCATAGAGAGAAGGATACACAAAATCTAAAGACAGGCTCAAGGCTCTGAGCTAGCTGTCAGCACAGAGCGGCCGCAGGGCCCAAACCGTGAGATCATGACCTGAGCCAAAGTCAGACACTTAACTGAATGAGCAACCCAGATGCCCCAAGATAGACTTATTTTAAGGAGATGTCTTGGCTCCTACAATTGTGGGGGATTTCACAAGGCAGGCCCGCAGGCTGGAGACCCAGGGAAGGGTTGCTGGTGCCGCTCAAGTCCTAAGGCAGACTGGAGGCAGAATTCCTTCTTCCTCCAGGGATTTCAGTCTTCTCACTTATGTTCTTTACTCAAAGTTTATCGATTTAAACATTAATCTCACCTGAAAAAAAATACCTTCACAGCAATACCTACACTGGTGTTTGACCAAATATAGGGGCACTGTGGCCTAATCAAGTTGACACATAAAATTATCACAACCCTAGGAAGAAAAAAAGAAGACACGATGATATTTATTTTATCACAGAAGGTTGTAAATGAAAAGATATATATATTAAATACTTGATAGATAAAGTGTCTTTTAAGTACCACACTCCTCAGCACTGAACTAGAAGAAGGAATTTGGATTGAAAGGGCAAAGGTAATAATGGATAATTGATCTGGAAGCATCTCTGTTCTAAGAATGTCAGGTTGTGTTTTATGTTCGGATATGCACTCATGGCATCTAAAATATGCACATGACACTTAGGTGTCACCCAGAAAAGCACAAAATGGCAAGGTAAAGGTGGGACACTTATGAAAAACATAAAGAACCAAGAGTGTCATTTGTTTCATACCTTGTCATAAAATAAACAATGACTTTTTGATCCTCACCACAATGCCATCATTTCATGCAAACAAGATACTATTTTTTACAGTGTTAGTCTTAAAAACAAACAAACATATAATTTCTTCTGAGATTGGGCAACAAAACCTCGAGTAAAAGGCAATAGCTGCATGCTCTCACCTCTAAAAGAGGAAGTAATGGCCGCCCTCTCATTGGGTTGTTGGAGATCTCTTAGGACATACGGCATGAAAAGGTGCTAAGGGTGGTGCCCTAGATCACAGTGAGCGTCCATTCCGTGTTTATACTATCGAGGTGATGAGGGACGTTTTGAAAACCTTGCTGTTGATTTTAATCAGCCCCTTTATTCTTAATGTCTCAACTAAGTTACTAATCTTGTACCTTCCGCACACTGTACACTTGTTAAGTGATCAAACCTAGTTTTTCCTTTAGTGAAAAAAATAAAGAAGAAAAGTAATTTTCCAGGTTTAGGCACTACAAAAAGAGACAGAAATTATAAAAAAAAAGTTTTTAAAAAACTCATTCTCCCTTCAGGGATTCGTGCCTTATTTATGGACCACAAAAGGCAACTAGAAATGGGCTGAATTTTAGCCCCCACTCTGCCCCTCCTCCCCTCAGGATCCTTGGTGCCAGGTCTGAAACACACAGTGGTGTCTTTGGCCTCGTGTTCCTGAGGGGTCTGAATAAGGTATTTAACATTACCATATCTTCCAGGGAAATAAAATCTGGTATATAAAGTTATACAACACCATCCTAATAAAGTGATACATAGAGGTTTTCAACAAAGAGAACTTAAATCCATGCAGTGACACCCAGAA
>PISW01016588.1:0-12731 GCA_004023785.1 Mungos mungo | reverse complement strand
CAGGTTCAGGAGGGGGGTGGGGGGGCAGGTGCAGGAGCGCACCAGCGGAGGGTCTCTCAGGGGCAGCCCCAGCACTGGTGGGCGGGGCCTTGGTGGCAGCACTGGCGTGCCCTGCCTGTTCCCAGGCAGGACCCAGGTGTCCTCTCTCCTAAATGCTCACCCCTTCCTGGTGGCCCTCCAGAGGCCAGGGACAGCGCTGTCCCCGGCTCCTCCCGCCCAGGCTCAGCATGGATGAGCCATCCTCCTCCTCTGCGGCCTCAGCGGATCCGGCTGACGCCTGGATTCTGCCTGCCCACGTCTCCACCGCAGCCCCCGCCCAGTAGCCGCTCTGCCTGGAGCCCTGGACTGGGGTGGGGGCGGGGGTAAGCGGCCAGCTTTCCTTCCAGGCGGAGGCCGTCGGCCCCTGTGGCTGCAGCTGCCCGGGGCAGAGGGCAGCACCTCAGCTCGGTCACAGCAGGATGTCTAGGAGGCAGCTGGTCCAAAAGACCCACCATGAATCAAGGGAGTGGCCCCGGCCAGGCCCCGGCCAGAAGGACGGCCGCCCGCCGCCCGTCGCGGTGGCTTCCACAGAGCTTGTCCCCAGAAGGGACGGGACTTCTGTGACCTGCCGAGAAGGGGCTTCTTGCTCCAGTCTCAGAACGCGAGACTTTACAATGTTAGAAGCAGATCTGGAAGACGGGGCAGTTCGAGTATCAGCCAGGAAAATGCGGCTTGAATCTAAGTTAGGAAAACCCCCAATTGCTCAGCTTCAGAGGGTGTTGAGAACCAACTTATTATATATATTTTAAAATTGATAAATAACAGAAGAGAGTCGGGGCTCCCGAGGGGCTCAGTCAGTTATGTGTCTGGCTCTTGGTTTCGGCTCAGGTCATCATCTCACAGTTCGTGAGTTCAAGCCCCACCTCAGGCTCCACGTTGACTGTGTGGAGCCTGCTTGTGATTCTCCTTCTCCCTCTCTCCGGCCCTGCCCCCCCTCAGAATAAATAAATAAAATCTAAGAAACAGTGGGAGAGAATCACACACTGGGAGATGGCGGCATCCAAAGGGCCAGGAGCCCATCTCTCCGCTTGGACAACGGTCTTGCCGAACCCCTCGGGAATCTGCAGGCTCCTGAGGTTTGTAACTTCCAGGGAAAGACGTGGATGGTAAATTGTGGTGAGTTTAGGTCAGTCTGAGCTCCGAGCACAGCAGCAGATACCCGGCCCCCAGGCCTCCCACGGCAGGCAGCGGGCCGCGTGCTCGGGCCGCGTGGACGCAGCCTGCGGGGGTGCGCAAGGACAGAACGTGCCCTGTCCTCCAAATGCTCCAGTCACAGAGGAGCACACGAGGAGGGGGAGGCCACTTTGCACCTCCCCCGCAGTGGCAAGCCCCTCCCTCTCTGGTTGATGTGACTCCCAGGGGATTTAAAGGGCTGGCAGCCTTTCCTCCAACTTTATTTTCCTCTTTTCTCCCCTTTGGGAGCCAAACATGAAAGACTAGGACATTTGAAAGCAACTGCATATAAAGGAAAATTAGAAAGTGACCGTGCATGGCCACTGAGAGGAACAGGCTCAGAAAAGACCAAGTAAGACCTTAGGTTTATGGAAACCAAGTTGGTAATAAACTATGAAAAAAAAAAAAGACCTTGGATTTACCCCTGACACTGGGCCTTAGCACAGAGACAGATGATGATGATGATAATGATGATAAACAGCAAACCCTGAGGAAGGAGGAGAATCTGATTTCCAGAGTTACCACACTACTAGATTCAGTATCCAGTTTTCAACAGAAAACTCACAAGGCACACAAAGAAACAGGATGGTAAGGTCCACTCAAAGGAAAAGAGTCCGTAGAAACTGTCCCTGGATAAGACCTGAGGGCGGATCTACGAGACCAACACTTTAAAACAACCGTCTAGGGGGCGCCTGGGCGGCTCGATCCGTTGAGCATCCGACTTCGGCTCAGGTCATGATCTCACAGTTCGTGGGTTCGAGCCCCGTGTTGGGCTCTGTGCTGACAGCCCAGAGCCTGGAGCCTGCTTCCGGTTCTGTGTCTCCCTCTCTCTCTGACCCTTCCCTACTCGCTCTGTCTCTCAAAAATAAATAAAAAACATTTTAAAAAATTAAGAAAAAATAAGCCATCTAAAAGATGCTGAAAGAATTTAAGGAAGACGTGGAGAATGTCAAGAAAATGGTGTATGAATAAAATGGAGACCTCAACAACAGGACAGGAAGCCAAAGAGAAACCCCGGAGCTGAGAAGTACGATAACTGAGATGAAAAACCTGCTCGAGGGAAGTAAAGGCCACGTTGAGCAGGAGAGAAGACTGGGGAGCACGAAGACAGAGCCGCGGAAACGGCCGGCGCTAAGAACAGGGGAAAGGGGGTTGGAGTGGACACGGCCGAGCCCCTGTGGGACGGCGCCGCCAAGCAGACCAGCGCGGACATGACGGGAGCCCCGGGGGGGGGACGGGGAGGGACAGTGCGGCTTCAAAGGTCCCGGGTTTGGTGAAAGGCATGAATATAAACATCCAATGACTTGGATCATCATCATCATGTTGGATCAATGAGTCCCACCTCGAGAGACCCTCAGAGAGACCCACGCCGAGACCCGGGATGATCGACACTTCAAAGCCGAAGACAAAGAAAGTCGAAAGCAGCAGGACAGAAGCAGCTCATGACACCCCAGGGTCCTCAGTGAGATAACGAGCTGATTTCTCACCAGAAACGTTGGAAGCCGGAAGGCAGTGGCCCATATGTCCAACGTGATACCAAGAAAAAACCTGTCAACTAAGAATCCTGTTCCCACCAAGAGTGTCCTTCAAGCGCGAGGGGGACTGAAGCCGTCGCAGGCACACAAGACCTGAGGGGCTCCGCGTCCCCAGACCCGCCCTGGGAGGGCCGCCGGGGCTCCCGCACGGCCGGCAGCCTAACAACGGGACCCCAGGACCATCTCAACTGATTCAGAGAAGAGCGTCTGCCAACAGCTCAACATCCTTTCTTGATAAAAACCCACAACACGCTGGGAGTAGAAGAAAACTGTCTCAACAGAATAAAAGCCAGAGTCGAAAGACCCACAGCAAACACCCTCAGTGGTGAAACACGGACAGCTTTTCCTCCTGGACCAGAAGGAGACAGGACGTCTGCCCTTCTTGCTTCTCCTCATCTAGCGGAGCAATTAGGCAAGAAAAGAAAGAAAACGCATCCAGACTAGAAAGGAAGAACTAAACTTCTCTCCATTAGCAGATGACATGCTCTTATATGTAGAAAAGCGTAATGGTTGCACAAAAAGCCCGTCAGAGCTGGTGAATGCATCCCGTCAAGTAGCAGAGCACCAGGGCAACACACACATCCGCTGTGCTCTGGGTACTAATGACGAACCATCTGAAAAAGAAATTACAAAACAGTCCCATTTACAGCCGCTCAAAAAGAGTAAAAGACAGGAGTTAACCAGGGAGGTGAAAAGCAAGGAAAACTACACAATCGTCGCTAGAAGAACGAGACGATGTAGATGAAGGGGACACACTCCTGTTCGCCGACTGGGAGACCTAACAGTGCGGGAATGTCGATGCCGCCCCCAGGGGTCTGCAGCTTCAGTGCGAGCCCTCTCAAGATTCTGCGGACAATTTTTCCAGAAAGAGAAAAACTCATCCTATGGGGCGCCTGGGGGGCTCAGTCGGTTAAGCGTCTGGCTTCAGCTCAGGTCATGATCTCACGGTTCGTGGGTTCAAGCCCCACGTCGGGCTCTGTGCTGACAGCTCGGAGCCCGGAGCCTGGCTTCAGATTCTGTGTCTCCCTCTCTCTCTGCTGTCTCTCTCTCTCAAAAATAAATAAAAACATTAAAAACGTTTAAAAAAAGGAAAAAATCCATCCTAAAAGTATATGAAATCTCAAGGGGACCCAAATAGCCAACACAATCTTGAAAGCAAGGACCGCAGCTGGAGGACCCACTTCCGGATCTCAGGACATACCACTAACCCACTGACTGAGGCCACCCAGTGCTGGCGTAAAGTCAGATACGAGCTCTAAAGGAACAGAACAGACAACCCCAAACAGACCCTCATGTACATGATGAAATGATTTTTGACAAGGAAGCCAAGACTGTTCGATGGGGGACCGGACAGTCTTTTCAACATACGGTGCGGGAGAAATGGACGTCCACGTGCCAAGGAATGAAGTCGGACCCTTACCTCACATAAGATGTAAGAATTAACTCAAAATGGATCAGATTTAATTTTAAGACGGAAAATGATAGGGGCACCTGCGTGGCTCAGTCACTTGAGCGTTTGACCTTCATTTCAGCTCAGGTCATAATCCAGGGTCGTGAGATCGAGCCCCTGTGCCGGGCTCCGCACAGGGCGTGGAGCCTGCTTCGGATTCTCGATCTCTCCCTCTACAACCTCACGGGTTGTGGGTTCGAGCCCCGTGTTGGGCTCTGTGCTGACCGCTCAGAGCCTGGAGCCTGATTCAGATTCTGTGTGTCTCTCTCCTCTGCCCCTCCCCCACGTGTGCTCGCTCTCTCTCTCTCTCTCTCAACTAAATATTTCTAAAAATTAAACAAAACAAAAAAAAAAGAACAGACTCCACCTGCCCCTCTTGAGAACGAGGGCAATGATCCAAAGTAGAACCTACATCGGGGCGGAGACCACGTCGCGGGGGCTTCGCTCCGTCTGGTCTCTTCTGTGGCACTCCGTTGTCTTTGTGACCCGCCCTGGCCAGGCCGGGAGGGACACAGCGGCTGCCAGCGCACGACCTCCAGGGAGGCGGCCTCAGGTCCCAGGTGTCCTTAATTTAGACAACTGCTCATTGTCATTACGCTGCGTTAGCGCAGTTCCGCGCTCCCCCACCCCGTTGGTGGCCACGGGAGGCGTCTGTTATGAGAATCTCCCAGCAGGTGGCAGCACAGCGTTTCGCTCTAACAAAAACCGGCCTCGGACCAGCTTCTGACCTTGGGCAGGGGTGAGGGGCGGGGCTGCGAGGCGGCGGCGCAGAGCAAGGGGGGGGGGGTCTTGGTGGGGGCTTCTCAACCGCCGCGCGAGCCCGCTGAGGACGCGAACCGCGGGGCCGTGGCCTTGGCGCTGACCCTGCTCCGAAGCAGACTTGCGACCGCCCGCGGGGACCGCCGCGGCCAGGGGGCGGGGACGCTTCCCGACGCGCGCTCTTCCAGGTGGTGAAACTGCGCTTTGTTTTTCTCTCCGCTTTTTTGGGCCTGAAAGTACCAGGCGATGAGGGTGGGTGGAGACTGAGCGAATCCGAGCGAGCGAAGGACACGTGCACGGCGGGGTGAACGGAGCGTTTGATTTTTGTTTATTTTATTTTATTTTGTTTTGTTTTAAGCTTACTTATTTTTAAGTTTACTTATTTATTTTGAGAGAGAGGGAGGGCGAGAGAGAACACAAGTGGGGGAGGGACAGAGAGAGAGAGGGAGAGCGAGAATCCCAAGCAGGCTCCGAGCCATCGGCGCAGAGCCCCACGTGGAGCTCGATCCCATGAACCATGAGGTCACGCACGACCTGAGCCGAAGCCAAGGGTCAGAGCCTCAGCTGCCTGAGTCCCCCAGGCATCGCTAGAGCTTTGTTTTAAAGTTTGAAGAAAAAAAAATAACAGTCTAGGGTAGGGAATAGACACTAGTGGAAAAATACTTGGGGGGCGGCAGGGAGCTCAGCCCGGTGCGTGTTGATTCTTGATTTTGGCTCAGGACACCATCTCAGTGTGTGAGACTGAGCCCCGTGTCGGGCTCTGCACCTGCAGTGGGGAGCCTGCTTGGCATTCTCTCTCTCCCTCCCTCTCTCTCCGCCCCTCCCCTGCTCGCACACACTGTCTCTATAAGTAAATAAAGAAACATTAAAAAAATACTTGGGTGGTTTGCTGCTATCACTTGCTCACACACAGCCCTTCTGCGTTTACTGTCAAGAATCTATTCATAAAGATTCGACATTCTCCGCAAAAACATCAGTCGAGAATCAATTCTATACCGTAACTAAAAGCCAGTAAAGAGTTTTGTGTAAGCAACACACTTACATATAACTGAACGTAAGATGCTAAACGCAGCGGCGAACAAGGCTGTCACCAGATTGTCACCAGATCCGCCAGCAGGGACGGGGCTCCTGTCCCCCTTTGCTTACCGTGAGCAAATCACCCTCACGTGGTCACAACAATCCACCCATTGTTTCCGAGAGGGAGCCAAGCCTCCCCCCGCCGTTATCCTGGTCAAGTCCTTCTGTAGATAGAGGGGGGCGTGAATGTAACGTGTTCCCGTATAAATGTTGCTAGAAGGAAATCGGAGAGCCCCACGCGCTCTGAAAGTGTAAGTATTAAAGCCCCGGCAGTTTTCACGGCAGAAACGTCGCCCCGCGGGCGTCCTGCGGGCTGTGCCCGGATCGGGGCAGCGGCTGGGGAGGCGGGTCTCGTTCAGAAGAGCCTCCGAACAGCCGTTCACGCGGCGCGGAATCGGCCAAGTTCAGTCACGCGGCGCCAGAGCCCCCAGGCAGAGAACCATCACGAACACCGAACAGCGCTGCGCGTTAGAGGATAAACCACACAAGTGAGTAATTAAAATGACGGCGCCCGGGAGGGGCACGGGATTCCCTGACGCGAGGAGTCAGCAGCCCCGCTCCCGCCCGCCGGTCCCTCGGTGGTCCGCTGGGGCCCCGTGACCAGTGCTGGCGGAGGGGGCGGGAGGGGGAGCGGCACGTGGCGTCTTCATACCAGAGCATTTAATTGCCCGAGTTCTCCTTCCCTCGGCCGGAAGTCCAGAAATATTCCAGAAAGTGGTCATTCGTCAGCCTGGGTCCTGAAATGAAGAGAGCAGGGAGGAGTCTCGGCCGGTTCGCTTGTCACGACGGAGACCAAAGTCACCGCCCGGAAATGGGAAACGCCCTAAGCATCCGTCGACGGATAAACGAAGCCTGGCCTGGACACCCGAGGCAATGTCAGCCTTTAAACAGCATGAACTTCCGGTGTGTGCTGCAAGGTGGATGAACCTTAAAGCCCTGGTCCAGACCCGAGGAGGCGGGAGGACCCCGCGGACGGCAGGTGCCCGGACAGCCGGGCTCAGAGAGGCCGCGGGGGAAGGGACCGCCGGGGGCGGGGCCTCCTGTTTAACAGATGGCGGAAATCCAGGAGGAATAGCGGTGGCGGCGGCACCACTCGTCAATGTGCTCGAGGCGGCGGAACCTTACACGCTAAGACGGGAAATTTTGTTTTCCATATTTTAATACAATATAAAAAATTTAATTTTTATTTATTTATTTTTTAAAGTTTTATCCATTTAAGTAATCTCTAGACGCAGTGTGGGGCTCAAACTCATGACCCTGAGATCAAGAGTCACATCCTCTTCTCACTGAGCCAGGCAGGAGCCTCCAATTTAATTTTTTTAAAGAATCAAATGGAGGGGCGCCTGGGTGGCTCAGTTGGTTAAATGTCTGACTTCGGCTCACGTCAGGATCTCGCAGTTCATGAGTCTGAACCCCGCACGGGGCTCTGTGCTGACAGCTGAGAGCCTGGAGCTGCTTCGGATTCTGTGTCTCCCTCTCTGCCCCTCCCACACTTGCACTCTGCCTCTCTCTGTCTCAGAAATAAACAAACCTTAAAAAAATAAATAATCAAACAGAAGTTCTGGAGTTGAGTAGTACAATCACTGAAATAAAAAAAATTCACTCTAGGGATTCAGAATCAAATGTGAACAGGCAGAAAAAAGAATCGTTGAATTTGAAGATCTATCAGTTGAGATAATCTAGTCTTAGAAAGAAAATAAATTAAGAAATGAACAGCATCTCAGAGGCCTGCACGTACCCAGAGTGGGATGACATATTCAAAAGAAAACAGGTCAACCAAGAATCCTATATCCAGCGAAATCATTCTTTAAAAATGAAGAAAAGCTTAAGACATTCTTAATAGTAATAAATCAAAGAGGGGAGAGTTTGTTGCTAGTGGACCTGACCTACAGGAACTACTAAAGCAAGTCCTTCGGGCTGACATGAGAAGACACTAGACAACAATCCAGATTCACATGAAGATATTCAGAACCCAGGACAGGTGTGTGCGACAGTAAACAGAAGAGGCAGTGTGTGCGTAGTTTTTGTTTGTAACTGCTTTTTTCCTCCCTGACTTAAAGGACAGCTGCATGAGCCACATAAATCCACGTGGATGGTCACACAATCTATAGAAATGTATTTGCTGATAATCCACATTAGATTGTTATCAATTACGATGCCAATGGTAATCCCCAGGAGCAACCACTAGAAACTAGCTATTTAAGAAAGGAAGACCTGGAGTGGATATTAATATCAGACAAAACAGACTTTAAGACACAGGTTATTCCTAGAGACAAAGAACGGCGTCTTGTAATTACGTAGGCGTCACTCAATCCAGAAGACATGCTATTTGTAAACACATATGCGCCCAATAACAGAGCCTCAAAACACATGAAGCAAAAACTGACGAACCTTTAAAGGGAGACACTTACAATAATACTAGTTGGAGCTCTCCCCTTTCTCCACCATCATGGTGTGTGCCGTTGACTGCTGCTCGCCATGTTTTCTCACAAGACTTTCAGGATCAAGTGATTCCTGGCCAAGAAACAAAAGCAGAATGGTCCCATTTCCCAGTGGATTTAGATGAAAACTGGTAATAAAACCAGGTGCAACTCCAAGAGGAGGCACTGGGAAAGAACCACGCTGGGCTCTGTGGGATCGCGCATGAGACGTGGCACATACTTACGCTGCACGGACGTCACACGTCGCCGTCCTAGGGCTCTGGAAACACGCCTGCTGCCTGAACCACAGACATGTTTTACCAGTGTTACTCTGCTTCCACACCAGCGGGTTGGTTCCGTAATAAATATGTGAGACCTTTGGTTGGAAAAAAAATAGTTGGAAGCTTTAATACCCAGCACTCATAATGGATAGAAGAGTTCGATAAAAGGTCAGCAAAGAAAGGGAAGCCCTGCACAACACTGTCAGCCGACCAGACCTGGCAGGCACGATGGAACATTCCACCCAACAGGAGAGAACACACGACGTTCTCAAGTGTGCGTGAAACATTCTCCAGGGCAGATTTTACGTTAGGCCATAAATTAGGCCTCAATAAATTTAAAAGGATTGAAATCATGCAAAGGATATTCTCTGGCCATAATAGAATGAAATTACAAATCAACAGAAAGAAATTTGGAAAATTCGCACCTCCGTGGAAGTTCAACAACACACTCCTAAATTACTGACGGTCAAAGAATGAGGGTTAGGGTTATTAGAAAGCGCTTTGAAAAGACTAAAAACGAAAACACAAGGTACCGGAACGTATGGGATGCAGTAAAAGCAGTGCTCAGAGAAACTTCTATCTTGAAACACCTCCACGGAAAAGAACCAACACCTCAAATTAATAACCTGATCTTTCACCCTAAGAAACTAGAGAAGAAGAGTGAACTAAACTCAGAGCAAGCAGAAGGCTGGTAATGATGAGATGAGCGCAGAGACAGAGAATATAAAAACAGTAGGAAAACATCAATGAACCCAAAAGTTGGTTCTTTGAAAAGATAAATGAGGGCACCTGGGCGGCTCAGTCGCCGAGTCCCGCTTCGGCTCAGGTCACACAGCTTGTGGTGCGGGAGTCTGAGCCCCACATCAGGCTCACGCTGCCAGCGCAGAGCCCACCTCGGATTCTCTGTGCCCTCCCTCTGCCCCTCTCCTGCTTGCACTGTCTCAAAAATAAACATTAAATAAAAAGATAGACTGACCAAGAGAAAAAAACCCTGAAGTCACTAAAATCATGTCTAAGAAAGGGGACATTACTACTGACCTTACAGAAATAAAGATGATTATAAGGGAGTATCATGAACAACTGTATGCTAACAAATTAGATGACCTAGATGGAAGGAAATAATTCCTAGAAAGATATAAATCAGCTCAAGAAGGAATAGAAAATGTCGACTCTTATAGTAGACCTGAAACGAGTAAAGAGAGATAGTAATCGAAAAATCTCCCCTCAATAAAAGCCCAGGTAACTTTGCTGCTGAAGTCCACCAAAAATTTAAAGAAGAATCAACACCAGTTTGTCGTAAACTCTTTCAAAAGGGGAAGCCTTACTGACTCATTCTAAGAGACCACAGACATCACGAGAAAACTGCAGGCCAATATCCCTCATGAACATGGATGCAGAAATTCCCCATAAATCCTAGCAAACCTAACCCACTAGCGTATAAAGAGGACTAGTCCCAGCACCAGCTGGGATTCACCCCAGGAAGGCAAGATTAGCTCAACAAGTCAAACTGAATCCCCGTAGTAACGCACCGTAGTGAATAAAGGGACGAAACCACGTGATCGCCGGCAGCCGGAATGAAGACATTTGACGGAACACAGCGTCCATCCGTGACCGAAACACTTGACCAAAAAAAAGCCGAAAGAGTAGGCGAGTTTCCCCCCCCCCCCCGAAAAGGGGCGTCTAGGCAAAGCCCACAGTAACCTCACACCTACTGGTGAAGGGGGCGGGCTCTCCTCCCAAGGTCAGGAGCTGCCCCTTCCCCTGCTCACCACGTGCTGGAGAAGCCGGCCAGGCCGGGAGGCAGGAAAGTAGCCAGAAGGCATCCCGATCGGAAAGGAAGAAGTAGAGGTGTTTCTATTTGTGGATGACATGATCTTAAATATAGAAAACGTGAGAAAGTGCACCGGAAAACCGGTAGCTGTAATAAGCGAGTTTGGCAAGCCTTCGGGCCAGAAGATCAACGCACGGAACCCAGCTGTGCTCCACCCTAACGATGAGCAACCCAGGGGAGATGGAGAAAAAGCCCGTTAGGAGGAGCGTGGAAAACAAGAAACTATTTAGTAATAAATTTCACCGAAGAAGTGGTTGTCGACTGAAAACTATAAAACATTGTGGACAGAAATTAGAAAAGACCTAAATAAATGGAAAGTCAGACTTCCCATCATTAGATGGCCCCGACCTCCAAGTTTCTCTGCAAAGTCCGGCATTTCCAACCGTGCTTTTCGGCAAAAATGGACAAGCCAGGCGCCTGGGTGGCTCGGCGGGCTGAGCGTCTGATTCTTGATTTCACCTCCAGTCATGGTCTCGCGGTTGGTGAGTTTGAGCCCCGCATGGGTCTCTGTGCTGATGGCGGGGGCTTGCTTGGGATTCTCTCTCTCCCTCTGCCTCTCCCCTGCCTGTGCTCTCTCTCTTTCTTTCTCTCTCAAAATAAATAAATAAGCATTTTAAGAAATGGACAAGCTACTCCTAAAATCCCAGTGGAGCTGTAGAAGGCTCAGAATAGCTGAACAGTCTTCAAAAACAACAGAATTGAGGATTCATATTTCTCGATTTAAAAGTTTACTGCAAATTCCATAGCACAGTTTACTACAAAGATTTAAAAACCTGCTGCAAATCAACCGCACAGTCCTGGCATAAGGACAGACACATTGGTTACTGGGAAATGACTGAGACCTGATGGATTAATTTTGGGCAAGGGCGTGAAGAGCGTTCAGTGAGGAAATGAACAGACGGCGCCGGGACAACGGGACATCCGCGTGCGAAAGAGCGAAGCCAGATGCCTGCGCTGCGGCAGGTGCGCCTGGGGCCCGTCCGGTAAACGTCCGACTTGGATCTTAGCTCAGGTGATGATAGTATGGTTTGTGAGTTTGAGCGCCGCATCAGGCTCCATGCTGGCGGTAAGGCGTCTGCTTGGTATTCCCTCTCTCTCTCTCTCTCTCTCTCTCTCTCTCTCTCTCTCACTCTGTGTCCCTCACCAGCTCACGCTCTCCCTCTCTAAATAAATAAATAAAAATAAAAACTTAAAAAAGAATAGTTTCTTACAAAGATACCAAATACGTGAGCCACCATAGGAAAAAAAGACATTAGTTTCATCAAAATGAAAACTTTCTGAGCCTTGAAGGAAACTTTCTGTCTAGAAAACAGAAAGATAATCCACAAATTGGGAGAAAGTCTTTGGAAATCACCTATCTGGTGAGAGTTTTGTATTTAGAATCCATAAAGAACATTTATAACTCAACAATAAAAATAACTATTTTTATGGGGCGCCTGGGTGGCTCAGTCAGTTGAGCGTCTGGCTTCAGCTCAGGTCATGATCTCACGGTTCGTGGGTTCAAGCCCCGCAACAGACTCTGTGCTGACGGCTCGCTCAGAGCCTGGAGCTGCTTCCGATTCTGTGTCTCCCTTTCTCTCTGCCCCTCCCCTGCTCATGCTCTGTTTCTCTTGTCTCAAAAAAAATAAAACATTAAAAAAAGTTTTTAAATAAATCAATAAAGTGTGAAAAAATATTTTTAAATAGACGAAGGATTTGAGTGGATATTTTCCAAAGGAGATATGCAAACGCCTACAAAGCAGATGCAAAGATGCTCAGTGTGCCGGTCGTAGGGACGCAAACCAAAACCGCAGTGGGGACCACTTTGCAAGGACAGCCGGAATTTGAAAATGAACACACAGAAGGTAGCAAGTGGTAGAGAGGACGTGGGGAAGGCGGGTCAGGAATGTGAAATGGTCCGGCAACTTTGGGAACCGGGTTGACGGTATGACCTGGGAGTTCCACTCCTCGGAATTAAGGAGCAATTTTAAGAAAGCTGAAAACATGCCCATCCCAAAGCTTACACACTAACATTCATGGCTGCCTTGTTCGTGATACCTAAAAAGTGAAAACAACCCATCCGTCAACTGACAAATGGGTGAGGAAAGCGTCGCGGACCGTTAGTTGGCCTTAGGAAGGAAGGGGCACTGCCCCTGCCGCCGCGTGGGTGGCCCTCCGCAGCGCCGC
>PISW01016587.1:0-12677 GCA_004023785.1 Mungos mungo | reverse complement strand
TGGGGGCCTGCGCTGGGCAGGGCCAAGGTAGGGATGGGGCGTGCGGGCTGAATAGGGCCGAGGGAAGTGGGCGGCAGGGGCTCTCGTCCTGGGGCCTGGGAGGGGGGGGGCCGACGTCCGCGCAGCTCCCACGCATGGGCCGCGTCAGGGTCACTCCTGTAGCTGCGACTCTCCCAGGGGCTGGTCACGGCCCAACACGACATGGGATCTTAACACCGATGGCAGCGCTGCCACCTGCTAGTTTTTGCCCCTGTGTTCCAGGCGCCGCGACCTGTCCTCCGCTCTTAGCGCTGAGGACTCTGTGTGTAATTCACGCCATCGGGTGCTGGGGCCGAGGCTCCCCGTGTCCCCAGAGTGAGCCTGCGGCCGAGCGTCTCCCAGCCCCTGTGGCTCTCCTGCTGCGTGTGGTCCGCCCGGGGCCCAGGGCAGTGGGGCGGCTCCGCGGGACGGCACAGGCCAGCGGCCGCTGACCAGGGCGGTGGGAGGCTGAGGGCTGACCCTGGTGGAGGACAGGGCCCCGCGGCGTCCCCGGGGCGTTCAGGGCGGCCGCAGAGCCTGGCCGGGCCCCGTCCCGCCTCGCAGCCGTCCATCTGGGCGTCTCAGCCGGTGCGGCCCGCATGAGCGCCTCCTCCTGGTTCCTCCCGCTCCTCCCGGAGGCCGGGCCGGTAACTCCCGCGAGCCGGGGGCCGGGCACACGTGGGGACCTCCCCGAGCCCTCCCTGTGCCCCGGCGGGCTGCGTGTCCCTGCCGAGTCGGGCGCTGGCCGACCGCGTAACCTGTTATCTGATTACAGTTGTGATAAGTCCCGGGGAAGGAGACTGGCCGGCGCGCTGAGACGGGCCAGCGCGGCTCTAGTGTCATGGTGAATATTGAAGACGCGCACCCTGGCCGCGCCCCGCACGTCCCGCGGCGGCGTGTGCGCACCTGTGCGCACCGCGGTCTCGGCTCCCTGTTGCTGGGGACCGCTGGCCCCCTCCCGGCAGGCCCCGCCACACATGCCCGCCCCGGGCCGCCCTCGGCGCCCCGGGGGAGCGCAGCCCGGCCGGGGGCGCGCGCGCGCGCGCGGTTCCCCCCCACCGGCCTCGGCGCGGAGCCCCATGCGCCTTCCCCTTTGTGCCGCAGGCCGCGAAGCTGCAGGAGCAGGAGCACCGCGAGGAGGCGCTGCGGCTGCGGCGGCTGGAGGAGCGGCGGCGGCTGCAGGAGGCCGAGCTGCGGCGCGTGGAGGAGGAGAAGGAGCGCGCGCTGGGGCTGCAGCGCCGGGAGCGCGAGCTGCGGGAGCGCCTGCTGAGCATCCTGCTGAGCCGCAGGGCCGACGACCCGCAGGCGCGCGACGAGCTGGGGGCGGCGCACGCCGACCTGCTGCAGCCGGTGCTGGACATCCTGCAGACCGTGTCTGCCGGCTGCGGGGGCGCCGCCGCCCCGCACCCGCCCGCGGGCGCCCCGGCCCCCGGCCCCCCGAGGCGGACCCCGCCCCGCCCGGACGCCGACGCCGCGCCCCGGGGCGTCAACGGGAGCGTCGCCGAGGGCACGCGGCCGGGCGCGGGCGACGCCGGCTCCCCGGAGAAGAGGTGCCCCGCGGTGCTCGCCTGCATCCGCAACACCAACCAGCAGCCCAAGGCCGCCCCCGCCGCCTGCGAGCCGGCCGCGCCCCGCAAGGACGCGCGCTCCGAGCAAGACAAGTGCAACCGCGAGCCGAGTGGGAGCCGCGGCCGGGCCGGCGGGGGCCGCGGCGCCGACGACCGACATCAGCGGGAGCGCAGCCGGCCGCGGCGCGCGGGCAGCCGGGAGGACGCCAGGACACCGCGGAAGGAGCGGCGGCGGCACCGCAAGCACGCGCGCCAGGACGACAGCCCCGCGCGCCGAAGCGCCAGCCCCGAGCACGAGCACGCGCGCACGCGCAGGTCCCGCAGCCGAGAGCGCTCCAGCCGCGCCGAGCGGAGCCGCGACCGCAGGGGCGGCTCGAGCCGCAAGCGCAGCCGCCACCGCCGCGGGGACCGCTCGCGCTCGGGGTCCCCGGGCCGGCACCGCAGCGCCTGGAACAGGTAATGCGGGCCGTCCGCCCTCCCGCGGAGATCGGGAGCGGGGAGCCCCCGCGGAGCGAGCGCACGGCCGGCGGGACCACGGCTTCGAGGCTCCCGCGGGCGGTGGCCTGGCCCGCGCTCACTCGCTGGAGTTCTCCCTGAAAACTGTGGATCTGAAAGCTTTAACGCCACCGCTTCCCGCGGAATCAGGACGAGCGCGCCGGCCGGCGGTGGGGGCGACCCGAGTGCAGCCGCAGCGCCGTTTGTGCCCCGCCCGGGGCCTCCGCGGCCCGTCACCGTCACCGGGGGGGACCAGATGTTGACCGGGGACAGCCCGGGTCCCGCGGGGCCCTGAGAACTCGAGAAGGCCCTGCCCTCCTGGTGTTTTCCCTTCTTTCTTTTAATTTCAGCCAATGGGGCAGCGCGGTGGGGGCGGAGCCAGGGGTGGGGCGGCGGCCCCGCAGCTGCCGAGTCGCAGGTGCTGTCCCCGCGGTGCGGGCGGACGACGCGGCCGCTCTGCCCTCACTTCACACACATTCGCTCCCAGACTGGGGATTGAGCATAGAGAAAAGGGTGGCCAAAAGGTTTGGTTTCTAGTCAAGAATTAGCGTGTGTGGTTTTTTTAAGAAGCTGTTTTGCTAAATTATTTTTACTTGGAACGTTTCCAACAGATTTAAGGCTACAAACTTGTTAAATTTTATAATCATTCGCTTCCCCACGTGAAGCTCAAGAAGTGCTTACAAACGGCTGTGATGTTTGCGTGAGGGAGGAAGGGGTTGGTTCCAGTTTGCGTTTTTTGTGAAATAAAATTCTTTTCCAATGAACTGATGTTTCGGGGACTTGTTTTGTTTTGTGGAAGCTCTTTGCGCGGTGTTACCGACCTGAAATCCGTAGAGGTCGTTGGTTTTATTTAGCGCCCTCGGTGGTCAAGGACGCGCGGCTCCCGGGGCAGCTGTTACGTAAAATAGCGCGCCGTCGGCTCAGGCGCTGTTTTCACGGCCACCAGCCAGATTCCGACACGGATGAGAGGAGACGTCGTTTGTCGTGCGAGGTGTCACAGGGAGGAGGGGTCAGTGACCCTGCTGGGACCCGGTCGCCAAACTTCCTCCCTCTGTGCATGTTTGATGAACACAGAGCTCTTTTTTTTTGATGTTTTTTATTTATTTTTGAGACACAGAGAGAGAGTGTGAGCAGGGAGGGACAGAGAGAGAGGGAGACACAATCGGAAGCAGGCTCCAGGCTCTGAGGTAGCTGTCAGCACAGAGCCCCATGCGGGACTCAAACCCACGAACCGTGAGACCAGAAGCCGGACGTTCAGCCGACTGAGCCCCCCAGGCGCCCCCCAACACAGAACTCTTGTTGAGCTTCTTACAGCCCAGGTCACTGCGCTGTCACTGGCCCCGATAGACGCTGTCATTAACCCGGACAGACATGGTCACCAACCCTGATGGACATGGTCACTCTCACAAACACGGTCACTGACCCTGACGGACACGGTCCCCAACCTCAATGGACACAGTCACCAACCCCCATGGACCCTGTCACTAACCCCAACGGACAGTCACCCCAATGGACACGGTCACTGACCCTGACAGACACAGGCACCCTGACGGACATGGTCATCCCAAAGGACAGTCACGAACCACGATGGACACAGTCACCCCAACAGACATGGTCACTGACCCCGACGGACGCAGTCCCCAACCCCGACCGACAGCTGACTCACCCAGTTCCTTCTCGGGAGTGGCTTCCCAGCATCCTGTCAGGTCCCTGGAGCTCAGCGCTGAACATCTCCCCACTCTGTGTCTCTGAGGATGTCCTGGAACCGGGTGTGGGGACGTCGCCGAGGTCGGGGCGTCTCTGAGGTCGGGGGAGGTCTCTGCGTGGGGACAGGGTGGTGGGGTTCCTTGCCTGATGTGCTGCAGGCAAAGGGCTGGGGGAGGGGAACAGACCTGGTGTTCAGTGACAGGAAACTGATGCCCACGCCAGTCACTTCCAAGCAGGAAAGGAGAGGTGGGCGGGCTCTGGGGGCAAGGGGACCAGGGGACTTGTGTCAACAGCTGTCAACATCGCATTGTCAGCAGGTGCACTGGGCAAGGGGTTTGGGAGAGACCAGGGTGGGTGGCCATCAGGGAGCATGGGATATAGATGTGGGATGGGGTCAGGGGGGTGGAGCCCTAGGAAAGCTGGAGAATGCCAGCCCCAGGTCTATGGAAAGTGGGGTGTCTCTGGGAAAGATACTCAGGAATCTGAACTTGGAATGTCCCATCCACTGATTACACATACACTCAACCCCTGAGCCACAAGGACGTGGCGTGGCCGCAGTGCAGTCCAGGCCGTTCCACTGTCACCATCCCTCTGGCTGCTGGGCCCCTCGGTTCCTGAAAGTGGGATGCTGTTCTCGTCTCCAGCCGTCATGGTGTGTGCAGCACTTTCTCCATGGTGCCCTGTCCGTTTTTGCCCTTTGTGTTTTGGCTCCGTTTATTGGTTGCGTATGAGTTCATTGGGGAGAACAACGCCTTGGTCGTGACCTACCATTTGTTAGGCTTTTGGAAATTTTACTTGTTCGGAAGTGTTGGGGAACAAAGGAATGTGTTGGTAAACGTGACCATTATGGTTTATGGTAGAGTCTAGTCACACACACACACACACACACACACACACACACACACACACACAAGAAAGGGAGTTAGAAAAAGGTTTCGGCTAGAGTGTGCCCGTTGTGCGGGGTTCTGCACTTCACAGCGGTAAAAGGCAGTGGTGCATGGCTGTGATGTAGCACACGGGTCTGTAGACCCCAGATCTGGAATGCGGGTCCGGAAGCAGAGTGCCCGGATATGAGCCGTGTGTCCAAACATGTCCTGTTCCGCCGTGAGAGGGGGTTGGCCAGGGAGGAGTGACGATGATGTGCCGTGTGGGCTCATCCGGGACTTGGGGCACATGTCCTCTTCAGGACTTGGGGTGGGGCTTTTCCGGGTCACCAGTACATGCACTTCCGTCCTAAGAAATCTGTTTCCTGTATTGGTAGCGGCACTAACAGGTCATCGGCGGGAGCGCAGATCCAGTGAAACAGGCTGGTGACTGGTTGGCTTTGTCTGCAGTAGAACCTGGCTTTTCCCCTTCGTGGGGAGGTGACCGTTTTGCAGACAGAGGTTTTGTTCTTCTCTAAACAGGTCACATAGGCTGGTGACTCACGGGCTTTGCACTTGCCCCTGACCCTTTGCTCTTCTTTGAACAGGTCACATAGAACTGCCACAGGGCCTTTGCACCTGCTTCTGTACCGTTGCTTTTCTAAAGAGGTCACAGGCACCGCTGCCCCAGGGCCTTTGCACCTGCCTCTGTTATTTTGCTTTTCTCTGAATAGGCTGCATACGTTCCTACCCCAGGGCCTTTGCACCTGCCTCTGTTAGTTTGTTCATTTCAGAACAGGTCCTTCACAGGACTGCCCTAAGGCCTTTTTCCTGCTCCTGTCCCTTTGAAGGGGACCGTCCAGCACCTTGGGCTATCGTCGTGTGAGACTGTCACCACCAGTGAACTTGAGAACGTTTTTGTCCATCCTCACAAAAGAAAGCCATTGCCCTGGGTCCATTTTTTTTTTAATGTTTATTTTTGAGAGAGGGCGACACAGAGCGTGAGCAGAGGAGGGGCAGAGAGAGAAGGAGACACAGAGTTCAAAGCAGGTTCCAGGCTGTGAGCTGCCAGCACAGAGTCCCTTTTTAAAGAACCCGCGTCCGCGCACCTGCGGTTTTGTTTCCAGCTCGCGCACGGGACCGCGTTGGTGTGCAAAGCACGTTTTCCCGGCAGGACACGCGGCCTGTAGAGCCGTGGGCTGTGCCGCTGACTGGCCGTGTGCAGAGGGGGAGGCCTTCCTGGAAGCTCTGGGTTCGAGTCCTGTGCTCTCTGGATTCCGGGCTGGGCCGACGGAAGGCCGGCCTTGGGGCGCCGACCTTGAATCCCAGTCCTTGGGCCCCAGCCACGCTCAGCCCTCAATCGCATTAGGAAAGTAATCCGATCCGGGAGGATCATACCGCCTCGAATCAAGCAAAGCCTGTGTCCCTCCCGAGGGGCCCCCACCCTGTTCACCTGCAGGCCCCTGAGCTCCGAGGACACCAGGCGCAGGGACAGGAATCACAGGGTGCGCAGGGTCCAGACGCCCTTGGGAGCTGCACCTGCGCTGGAGCCCTTACAGTTTTTTGGTAAAGATGTTTTGAAGTCCTTGCATTTATAGGGACAGGAAGGCCTGTGCAGGACACCAGTTTGAGTCCAAATCTAGCCTTTTGGGGGCTGCGGGCAGCAGTGAAGGGCGTGGCTTCAGACAGCGTTTCAAAAGTGCTGAGCCGGGAAGGGGCACAGAGGCCACCCCCACTCACTGGGGTCACGTGGAGCCCCGCCCCCAAGACACACCCTCACGTCTGCAATGTCCGAGGGGAGCTCATTGCAAAACAAAATGAGTGGAGCCCATCCTCCATCAGGAGGCCCTGAATCCAAGACAGGTGTGCTTGTTAGAGACGGAAGAGGAGACACAGACAGGAGGAGGCAGGTGAAGACGGAGGCAGAGACGGGAGGGACGCGGCCATGACCCAGGGACGCCTGAGCCCCAGAAGCTGGAAGAGGCAGGAAGGACCCTCCCTGGGAGCCTCTGGAGGGAGCACAGCCCTGCCCCGCCTGGAACTCAGGGGTCCTGCCTGGGTCTCAGGGGTCCCGGCTATATCTCAGGGGTCCCACCTGGATCTCAGTGGTCCCGTCTGGATCTCAGGGGTCCTGCCTGGATCTTAGGGGTTCTTCCTGGATCTCAGGGGTCCTGCTCTGCCTGGATCTCAGGGGTCCTGCTCTGCCTGGATCTCAGTTGTCCTGCCTGGGTCTCAGGGGTCCTGCCTGGATCTCAGGAGTCCCGCCTGGGTCTCAGGGGTCCTGCCTGGATCTCAGAGGTCCTGCCTGGACCTCAGGGGTCCTGCCTGGATCTCAGGGGCCCCGCCCCACTTGGGACTGACTCTGGTCTCCAGAGCTGGGGGAGGTAGTTCCTTTGGTTTTAGGCCATCGGGTTGGGGTCATTTGTTACGGCGGCTGTAGAAGACTAGGAGACCCCGTGCCTCCGCACGTGCTGGACACCACAGACGACGATGTGTATGTAACACAGGCATCCCAGCTCCTGAGGAGGCGGCGCCCCGGCTCTGGGCCAGCTCCAGCGCTGCCGGCGCAGTGGAGGCAGGACGTGTCCACACCGGGGACAGAAGGACTGAGCAGAGAGCCAGCGGGTGTCCTGACGCTTGGCCAGCCCCTTAATAAGGCTGATGAGATTTGCAGACTGATCCGGCTCAGCTCACACGGGGCCTCCCGCAGGGGCTCCGGCAGCGCACCCAACGGCCGCCCCCGCCCCCGGCTCGCTCACAGACCCTGCTCCCTTCAGCTCGGACAGCCCGGGGCCAGGGCATCGGCGTGGGACGGAATGAGCTCCCCGGAGGAGCAGGCGTACCAGCTCCTGACCGAGTACACGCACGGTTTCATGGTGTCCCAGGTAGGACTGGCTGGACCCCGTTGGCGGGAGCTGCGTGTGGGCCCCGCACAAGGACAGCTTAATGGGTGGGGGGGCGTTTGTCCTGGGTGGGTGCATGTCCCGGAGCTGCAGGCGGGCGTCTGCACACGGGCATGGCCTGCGGGGCCCAACCATAGGGATCTGGATACTTCGACATTTTGGGGTTCGGGTAACGCAGCTGCTTGTGGGTCCGGGGCTCTGTCCATACACGTGGAATCACACGGAATCCGTCCTTCTGTGAATACGTTCCTGGGACGCTCACGGCTGCCCCCTTGTCCCCGAGGTTCTGTTTGCCGCCTGTGAGCTGGGCCTGTTTGACCTTCTCTCCGAGGCCCCAGAGCCTCTGGGCTCGGCGGCGGTGGCCACCCGTCTGGGCACCAGCTCCCACGGGACCCAGCTCCTGCTGGACACCTGTGTGTCCCTGAACCTGCTGCGGCTGGAGACCAGGGGAGGCCAAGGTGAGCGTGCGTGGTCCGTTCAGTAGGCACACGGCACCCGTGTCCTGTGAGGGGGCCGAGGAGGAGTTTTTCCAGCCGTGTGGGCCATCACGGCAACCAGAGGAGCTCTAAGTGAAGCAACGGGCGTGTCTGGGTTTCAATAAAACTTTATTTACAAAGACAAGCGGAGGGCCACATTCAGTGCTCAGGCTGCAGTTTGCTGATCGCATTCTAGGGGTCTCCACGTGCTGGTGTGGACATTGTTACTCACAAAGTATCCGTGAGCAAGTGAGAAATGGGGGGGGGGAGGGACACAGTAATTTTCAATCAAACTCAATCTATCCAGTTAACGTGCGTCCATTCAGTATGACCTGATGTCCATATTTTGGTGTTGAAATGACTTTTCTCTTATGAAAGTGGGGATGCTGGGTTTTGTTTTGCTTTTCATGTCGTCAGTTGGGAAAATTTGAAATTTCAACCGCACGTTGCTCATTCTGACCATTTTTTGGACAGGAGATTCGTGAAGTCAGTCCTGTAGAAAGCAGGGCGCCCAGGACAGGAGACAAGGATGGAGGGTCGGGCACGGGACTGGCCATTTGCAGACATGCAGGGAGGGGGGAGTCACAGCCCGGCTCACCCCAAAGCTGCACGGTGGCCTCCGGGCACATGACTGTGACGTGGAATCCAAGCTGTTCTCTGTGTTCCTCTGCAGCTTCATATGGAAACACAGACCTCTCCGGCACCTTCCTGATCCGGGCCAGTCCCAAGTGTCAGGTCAACATGCTGGCGTACCTGGCCAGGACGACGTACCGGTGCTGGGGCCACCTGGCCCAGGCCGTGAGGTGGGCGAGGCGTCGACGGTGTGGACGGGGCTCCGGGGGTCCCCACAGACGGCTCCCAGGGCCTCTGAATCCCACACGTCCCTGCTGGTTCCGGGGTCCAGAGCAGATGTGAGAATGGCCCCAGTTCTGGCCCATGTGGTTCCCACAATGCGAACCTGTCCTGAGCGCAAGTCCTTGGCCCCCAGAGGTGCCCAGGGCAAGGGCCTCGGCTCAGGGAGCAGAGCGGGGACGGGGCGCACATGCGATGCTGGCTGAGCCCTGATGGGCCCGCTCGCACGGCTGTCCTTGGCTCGGCGCCGGGGGCGTCTGGGCTGGACCAGACTCGGAGGTGGGGCGTCCTGGGCTGCGCAGGGAGGTGAGCGGCGTCCATGCCCTTCTCTCTCCTGTGCTGGTGTGATCTCTCCAGTCACGATGATTAAGAAACATCCCTGGACGTTTCAAGTGGCTCTTGGGGGCAGAATCACCTGTAAGAGGGAATCGCTGACATAGATGGATGGGTGGGTGGGTGGATGGATGGATAGGTAGATAGATATGACGTATACATGGATAAATGGGTGGGTGAACAGATGGATGCATGGAAATATAGATGATAGATACAAAGACAGATACATAGATACATAGATAGACATGATGGAGGATGGATGGATGGATAAGTGGAAGAAAAGATAGATAGATAGATAGATAGATAGATAGATAGATAGATAGATATGATAGATACATATTTTGGATTGATGGATGGATGGATGGATGGATGGATGGATAGATAGATAATAGACAGATACATAGATAGGTAGATAGATAGATAGATGGATAGATACATACATACATATGTTGGATGGATGGATGAATGGATAGATAGATAGATAGATAGATAGATAGATAGATAGATAGATGGATGGATGGATGGATGGATGGATGGATGGACGGGTGGATGGACAGACGGATGGATGGACAGATGGATGGATAGATAGATAGATAGATAGATAGATAGATAGATAGACAGACAGATAGATAGATATGCTGGATGGATGGATGGATGGATAGATGGATGGATGGATGGATTGACGGGTGGACGGACAGACGGATGGATGGACAGATGGATGGATGGATAGATAGATAGATAGACAGATAGATAGATAGATATGATGGATGGATGGATGGATAGATTGACAGATTGATAGATACACTTAATGGATGGCTGGATAGATAGATATATAGATAGTGGATGGGTACATGGATGCATGGATGGACAGGGAAGCAGATGGACCAATAACAGATGGATACAGACAGGTATGGATAGATATTGATAGACACTAATAGATCTTGAAAGATGGACCCAGATGTATGACAGACACTGAGAGCCATTGCTACAAGCACAGCAGGGTCCCTCTGTCCCCGGATGGCGGCCGACCAGTGCTCTGGACTCGGCTCCCCGATCGCACGTCCTTCCCCCTCCCCGTTCGCGCTCATTACCTCCCATCCCCTTGCTCCCACGGCAGAGCCGGGCCACGCGTGCGGCCCGAGGCTCTGAACATGCGTGTCTCCCGCAGCAGTGACCGTGTTTGGTCACTGAGCCCCGTCCCCTGCGTGCTCTGTCTGTGACGGGAGGAGGGGGTTTGCGGCCCGCCGAGCCAACCCGCTGGGGTCCCCGACGCTGGTGGGTCCCAGGTGACGCGTCCGGCCCGTTTGCAGGGATGGGAAGAACCAGTACCAGGAGGCCTTTGGGGTTCCGTCCGAGGAGCTCTTCACGGCCATCTACAGGTACCCGCACGCGGCCGCCCACAGGAGGACCTTCCCCTCATGCGTCCTCGCCGGGCTGTTTCCATGTCCAAACAGCACAACAGAAGAAAGGTCGTATTTCAATCGAAACCCAACAACACACAAAAACGTAGCCGACTTTCTGGTTGTGCTTCTGGGCTGGTGAGTTTCCCGGGAGGTGGGAATCCATCCTTCCCCTTAAGGGACTCGACGCCCAGCACCAGGGACGTGCAGAAACGAGGCGCCCTTTGCTTGGGCCAGACTCGCCACTAGTGGGTCGGCTCCAGGCTGAACACGGAGTCGGTGGCCTGTGGGGTGTGGTGCCAGCGTTCTGAGCTGGTGATGGCCCGATGGCGGTTTCCAGGGTTCCCAGCGGGCCGAGGGCCTGGGAGGAAGGATGGGCGGTGCCTCCACTCCCCTCCTGTCCTTCCAAGACCCCTGCTTCCCCCACCAGTCTCTCCCGTCTCCGCCTGCTCCGAGGTTCGGGGCCCCGCGGAGGCCTGCTCAGGGCGCTGACTTGTCGATTGCTCTGGGCGCACCGGCTTCGGCCCGACCTTGAGGAGCCGGTTTCCGTGCAGATCGGAGGGCGAGCGCGTGCAGTTCATGCGGGGCCTGCAGGACGTCTGGAGCGTCAGCGGGAGACCGGTGCTCACGGCCTTCGACCTGTCCCCGTTCCGGCTCGTCTGTGACCTTGGAGGTGAGCGGGGGCCACGTGTGGGAGCCGCGGGCTGTGCCTGCGAACTAGTGAGGGGAGGGCCTGGGGGCCCCACTCAGGGTCCCGGAGAGAGCATCCCGTCCACCTGTGGGGACACCGGCTTCGCCCCGAGCAGACCTGCGCTCAGTGGTTCTGACCCGGGGCGTGTGTGGGGTGATCCTCCCGGGCCGGCCATGCAGGTGCCCACGCTGGGCTCACTCCGTGGACATCGGTGCACTCCGGGGTGGAAAGTTGGAGTTGACTTTCCCAGGCCGCCTCCAGGGGGAACACGGTCTGGCTCCCGGGGGTCCCGCGAGGTTCCTGGGGCCCCGGGGACCCGATGCAGATGCCGACGGGAAGGATGCCCGTGTCCTGAGCGTGTCCCGTGCGCGCAGCAGGGCGTGGCGGCTCCAGGAAAACCCAGGGGACGGGCTGTGGGTCGTGCACGTCCTAAAGTGTGAGGGCGGGGGTCAGGGGAGGGACGGGCGCCGGCGGTGAGGACGGGGGTCACAGGCACGGCTGTCGGCACCGAGGCCTGGCCCTCCTGGCCTCCGGCAGCCGCCCCTGCCCTGCCCGCCGGGCACACGGTTGGGGGACGCGCCCCCGTGCGCGGAGCACGGGCCCCGTGAGATGCGGACTCCGGGCTCAGGACCCCGCGCGTGCCCGGGGGCTCGTTCCGGGGGACGCCAGGCCCAGGCGGCCCTTCCGACCCGGCCGCGGTGCGTCCCGGGGCGGCTCGGACCCGCCCCGACGGGGAAAGCTCATGCAGAGCCGGTGCGCTCCGTGCCTGGCTCGCTGTGTGGCTCCGCGCATGCGCTGGCGTCTCTGGGCGCGCAATCCTCCGGGGACGCGGCACGTGACCTTGGAGGGCGCTGCGCGGGAGGACTAGGCCCTCCAGGTTCACGGTCAGCGCAGCCCGGGGTCCCGTAGCGGGGAGGGGGTGGCGTTCCCACCTGCACGGCCGGGTCCACGCGGGCCGCTCACTGCTGCGCATGCCCCGCCCCGTGCCCACGCGCAGGCTGCTCCGGGGCGCTGGCCAAGCAGTGCGCGGCGCTGTACCCCGGGTGTCGGGTCACCGTGTGCGACACCCCCGACGTCGTCCGGACGGCCAAGGAGCACTTCGGACGCCCGGAGGAGGAGGAGCGCATTGGCTTCTGGGAAGGTGGGTGCGCGTGGTGCGCGTGCTGTGCGTGTGTCCTGTGCGTGCGCGGGAGATGGGGACGCGTCCTCGGCGAGGCTCAGGACGGGCCGACGTGCGCGTGCACGGGAGACGAGGACGCGCCCCCGGTGGCTCAAGATACGCCCACATGCGCGTGCATGGGAGCCGGGGATGCGTCTTAGGGGTGGCTGACGTGCGCGTGCACAGGAGAGGACGCGCCCCCCGGGGGGGGG
>PISW01016586.1:0-12732 GCA_004023785.1 Mungos mungo | reverse complement strand
CTTCATTTTCTTTTATTCACCAAATGCTTTCAAAGCAGTAGTCTCAAATTTGTTCTTTGTGACATTTGTGAGAAAAATGACCGCAAATATTTTTGTCCCCAGTGTATAGATATATAGTGACTTGCCTCTTTCCACACAGAAAGTGACCCAGTCTTCTTTCCTGTTTGCTCATAACACAGGATAGTGGTTATAAGCTTTGGGGGCGCCTGGGTGGCTCAATCCATTAAGCATCCAACTCTTGATTTCAGCTCAGGTCATGATCTCATGGTTTGTGAGACTGAGCCCCAAGTCGAGCTCTGTGCTGACAGTGTGGAGCCTGCTTGGGATTCTCTCTCTCCCTTTCTCTCTCTGTCTTTCCTCTGCCCTCCCACACCCACGTGCTCTCTCTCTCAAATGATAAAAAAAAAATTAACGTTCAAGCTTTGGATATCTGGTGTTGATTCTTAACTCTGTCTCCTAGATTTCTTATGCAATTTTAGGTTTTATAGTTAGATTTGAAAGATTTAATCTCTCTAAGCTGATATTTATCTGCAAAGTGAAGGTAATAATTCACCTTAGCTCATCGGGGATGATAACTGGAAGAGCAAGTGAGATGATGAAAAAGTTTAGAACTATCCCTGGAACAGGAACATGGTGAGCAGAGGAAATATATTAACTTGTTATCATCATTGTCTTCCTGTTGGAGGATTTATTAGATTGTGTTTTTGGAATCAATTCAGCCTCAGTTTTTGTTTCTGGCAATGACCTATTGGGTAAATATCATTCTTTTATTAGGATCAGCTACATTTTGGGGAACCTTGAAAGTCGGCATGCTATTGAATAGCATTGATTGTGGTCCCTGTTGAGTTCTACAATGGTGTGATAGCTACAGGCTGTGCTCAAAGGAAATTTTATAAATTGTAGAGCGTCCCCAAACAGTTGCTCCCCTGCTTCACAGCCCTGCAGGCTCAGAGACTAAGAAATCCTAGCTAAGTTTCAGAGGCCTCATTTGCCTGTGAGAGTTGATCCTGGATTCGTCTCAGGATTCCAGCCTGGGCAGCTCTTCCAGTGAAGGTTGACTTCCCTGGTCATCGGGTAGAACCTCCATTAGCTCTCAATTCTGAGTAACGACCTTTAAGAACCAAACTGAACCTTTGGGTTGTTGACGTCTCCGATATATGCTGTGGTGTCCCGTGTACACGTTCAAGATCTTGTAGCTGTAGTTTGCCTTCAGGGGAATTGTATCGTCTATAAGGGACATGGGCCAGTTTCTGCCAGTAAACTGATCAAGTGCATGCCTGCCCTCCCTCTCTCTCTCTTCCCCCTCCCTCCCTTTCTCTCTTCCCCCTCCCTCACCCCACCGGCTCCAAACCATTGTTCATTGTATCTAATGGGGTTTTGTTTCCAGGGAGTAGACACTTGCCTTGTTTCTAATATAAAGTACCAGGTGTCCGCCATAGCCCTGTGGTCTCTGTTCCAGGTTTGAACTCACACTGACCTCTCCTACCTAATTCCTTACTGGTTAGTCATATGATTTTGAACATTTTTGTTTCCATAGTTTTAACTTCCTATGTCATTATTCCTTAGTTCCTATGTCGAAGGTCATAGCGTTTTTTGAACCACACTGTCGTTAACTTCATATATATTTTTTCGCACATAGTTATGATAAAAACTTAAGTGTGAGATGAGAAAGCTTCTAGAAAAATGCTTTTGTTTTCTGCCTTTAGAAATAAAAAGAATGTCTGATTCTGGGGTGCTATCATTGTATACAACAAGTTTTAGAATAAGAAAAATTCTGAATGGATCCTCTTTATTTTTTAAATGTTTCTTTTTGAGAGAGAGAGACAGTGAGTAGGGGAAAGGCAGAGAGTGGGGGACAGAGGATCCAATGCAGGCTCTGTCCTGACAGCAGAGAGCCCAATGTGGGGCTTGAATTCACGAACCATGAGATCATGACTTAAGCTGAAGTCAGATGCTTCACTGACCGAGTCACCCAGGAGCCTTTTTTTTTTTTTAATAGTCAATCCTTATTCACTTTATTTCAGAAAGTGGTAAAATAGCTGTGGAACACAGACCCTATGCAGAGGTCACAGATGCCAGGACTGAAGACGAGCTACAGGATTTAATTCAAGTACGTGGAGATAAAAGCTCGAGGGTTCACGGCCGCTGTGGCCATAATTTAAAGCAACCAGCAGAATGGGAAAGGCTTCGGCATGAGCGCTGTCGTTCTCTGAGAGTGTGAAACTCAGAAGCTGCTTTTGGTGGCAGGGAATTTCTGGGGCTTTTCCTGAAGTCCTGGCCCTTGGCTCTGACCCCTTGTTTGAGATTTGGAGAGCACTCCCACACTTGTGGGCACAGGAGAGGACACAAGCCTTTTAGCGCTCCTCTCAAACAGATTCTCAGGGATTTGAGAACAGAGTAATTATGGCCTTAAATGTGATTTTACTGCAGCACTTGAAACCCTTCTGCCATTCAAATAGGATGTGTCCCCCAGATGTCGGCATCTCATGTATCTTGCATGCATATCTTGCTGAAGAACTTTTCTATAAATCACTCACACGGATGGCCTGAATTAGGGATTGTTACCAAAGTAGTTTCTAAAAGGAAATACTAATGTACCACATACAGAATGTTTAAAAAAGAAAAAAGGAGCAAAGAATGTGTTTCATGTCATTGAGAACTTTATTTGGGGCTAGATTTGTGATTTTTTTTAAAGATTTTTAAAAAATCTCGCTCTTGAGAGCGAAGGAGAGAGAGGAGACACAGATTCTGAAGCTGGCTCCACGCTTAGAGCTGTCAGCCCAGAGCCCGATGTGGGACTCAACCCACGAACTGTGAGATTGTGACCTAAGCCAAAGTCAGACACTCAACTGACTGAGCCACCCAGGCGCCCCTAGATTTATGAATATTTAATCACCGTACAGTTGCAAAGTTTCTTTGGAGGAAAGAGGGTGTAGAAAGAAAAGATGGTTACTTTCTGGAAAAGCATTGGAAATTCTTTCTGGCAAAGTAATTTCATTAAGTCAATTTAAATCAAACCAGTCAAGGAAACTTCAGACTTCTCTAAGTTTAGCGCTGAGAAGCCTCGCTGCCTGGGGTGCCTGGGTGGCTCCATGGGTGGAGCATCTGACTCTTGATTTGGGCTCAGGTCATGATCCCAGAGTTTGTGGGGTCAGCCGCACATCAGGCTCTGTGCTGAGCGTGGAGGCTGCTTGGGATTCTCTCTGTCTCTCCCTCTGTCCATCTCCTCCATTTACGCTCTCTCTCTCTTATAAAAAATTTTTAATTAAAAAAAAAAAGTCTAGCTTCCTGCAAAATGTGAAGATGAGAGAAAGAGATTCAGCATTGATGCTGAAGAGTTCAGAAACCTGATTATAACAACAGATGCTTTCCTACATAAGGCTGGTCTTGTAATCAGTTCCATGTAAAAACCATTCCTGGGTGCTGGACACTGGGGCTAAGATAAAACCCCCTGCTGTCTTGCAGTTTAGATGCTAGAGGTTATGCCAGACCATAAACAAGGACTAAAAGGGCTGTGAAGGAAGTAAAGTAGGTTGGGGGTGACAGTATTTCAAGAAAATTGTTTAATATGCTGAGTTTAACATCCTAAGTGCCTTCTCCATATAGGCACACAGGGTGGAGCTCTGAAACGTGGCCTTGTTACTCTTTCCAGATCAACAACTATGTCAAGGTGTGATGGGGGAGATTTCCCACCCGTGTAAATAAAGGGCTAGAACTGGTGTCAGGCCCTCTTTCCCAGAATGGATTGCTCAGCATCCCCCTAAACCCCTCTTAGAGACATTTGGGAGCCATCACAGTTTCTGTGGTAGCCCCCCATCTCACAGTGGTGAATTAATAATCAGACATGGGTATTGAGAATTTAGGGGAAATGGCAACATTTTAGAATATCTAACTGTAAAGTGTGTTCCCCTCCCCGTGGCCCTGACTGGTGCTTATTTTGCAGGTCAGCTACTTTTCTTGGAAGCAGTATGGCCAGGGGGAGGAAGAATGCCTCTCGGATTTAGGCTTTGAAGAGCAAGAGTTCAAATTGCCAGAGCTGGACTAGCAGTTTTTAATTTCCCAGGATGCCAGGTCCCCTAGCTTTCTTGGGAGCTCTGCTCCACTCCCCCTGCCCTTTCTCCTGCCAGAGCTGCTGGAGTCGGGGGCCACCCAGATCTGAGTCCAAATCCTGCCTTGCTGTGAGCAGCCTGGGGGTGAGGGTGGTGGTGGCCTTTGCAGGGGGAAGGGTGGCCTGGCCCCCAGTGATTCTGGAAAAAGAACTCGCGCCAGTGGTGCGGAGCCCATCTTGGGAGCTCATAAAGGCAGCATAAATAAAGATGACATAAATAAAGATGTCATAAATAAAGGGCGGGACAGAGGCGGGGGAGGGGCGCGCAGTTGCTAAGGGTGCTTGCATCACGGGGCTGCCATAATGGTTCGGCTTCCGATCAGGATGCCTCGCCATTGCCCCACCGGCATGCATTTCAGTACCCCAGAGCCTCTGCCGGACAAGTCCCGGCTGCACCTCTGGACCCCACTGCTTCTCCTTATATGGCTGCTGGTCCAGGCAGCTCAACCTCTGGAGTGGGCCCTGGACCCTGCCCAGTTGACCTCCGACCCGCTGGAGACAACTGAGCCCTGGTCTTCTCACTCCTTTCATCTACTCGAATGGCCCAGGTGCGTACACCTGCAGCTGGGGGTGGGGGTGAATTACCTGGAGTCCTTTGGTCCAGCCCAGATGTTGGCCCCGCCCAGAGAGTTGACTGAGACTTTGGTTCCATTCCTGGACACGGATTCAGTGGGAGAATTGCCCTGAGGGCCAGATCAGGATCTGAATAACCAGCTAACCCAGCATCAAAGGTGCCCAGAAGTGGTTCCAATGCTAGGTTGGGATCAGAGTCAGACCATAGCTCCGCCTCCTCAACTCAAAAGTAAGATTCAAAAGGTAAGTTTAGATCTGACTGAAGATCACCCATCATTTGAAATCCTTGTTCCATCTCTGGATAGAGTTCAAAGCCAAAAAATTTGTTTCACCCCTAAACCCCTAAATCCTTCGCTCAGCGTGGAAGGCCTGCCAAAGTTTTTGGAACTCCAAACCAATTTGCAAATAAAAAACACCTTGAACAACAGTTGCAGGATGATTATTAGATTCCAGAACGGATATCATATATCCAGAGAAGATCCTACCTATGGGTTTCCCAGGGGGACCAGATCAACCTCCAACCTCTCTGACAAGGTTGAAATTTCTCCTCCCTTGCAGGAGCCCCCAAGTCATCTAGAGTCTCCTGAGGAAGCTGAATCTTTTGTGCCCCAAGTGGGGGCTCAGGCCCAGCATCCAGAGCCCCCTGAAGAGAGAGAAACATCTCCACTCCAGCAGGAGGCTCCATCAAAGCCTCCAGAGTCCCTTAAGGATGGAGATTCAGCAAACCCGAAAGAGGCCCCAGCTGAACCTTCAAGTCCTCCTGAAGAGGCAGAATCTTCTTCGGTCCAGCAGGAAGCCTCAGCTCAACCTACAGACGCCCCACCAACCCCTCAGGAGGCCCCTGCACAGCCTCCAGAGACATCTAAGGAGACTGCATCTCAACTGTTAGGAGGAAATGTGCCATCTCCAAGTCAGAATGAAGTTCAGAAACGAAGCTTCCCCAATGTCACTGTTAAACCTCCAGATCTTACCATAACTCTAACTTATCCTCCATAGTGCCCTGAGGAGGCTTGACCAACCTCGGTCCCACAGGAGCCAAGACTCAACCTGCAGAGCGTCCTGAGGAGGCTGAATCAACCCCAGTCCAACAGGAGGCAGAGCCTCAGCCTGCGGAGCACCCTGAGGAGGTTGGACGGACCCCAGTCCAGCAGGAGGCCCCAACTCTAGTTCCAGAGTTTCCTGTTGAGCCTTTAAGTCAAATTCCAATAAGTGATGAGGTGACACCTCACCCTCTAGGTCAGTATCCAGATTATTTAATGTTTCCCCGGCTTACAAGTAAGCCTTTTGATGTAAAACTTACCACAACTCCAGCATCTGATAAAGGTGTTGAACCTTCTTTAGCCCAGCAAGAGTCCCCACCTCAGGTTCTTGAGTATAATGAGGAAGCAGAAGCTTCTGTAACCCAGCAAGAGACCTCAGGTAAGCTTCCAGAGGAAGTCGAGCCTTCAAGTGAGCAGGAGACCCCATCTCAGCCTTCCGAGCCTCCTGGGGTGATTGATCCTTCTCTAATGGAGCAGGAGACACCAGCTCAGCCCTCAAAGAATCCTGAAGAGGCAGAACATTCCCCCGCCCAACAGCAGGCCCCAGCACAGCCTACGGAGCATCCTGAGGTGCTAAAACCTGCAACCCAGCAGGAACCCCCAGCTCAGCTTCCAGACCTTTCTGGAGAAGCCGAACCTTCTCCAACCCAGGAGGAAGCCTCAACTCGGCCTGCAGAGCCCCCTTATGAGGAAGAATCTTCAACCCAGCAGGAGACTCCAGCTCAGTCTCCAGGGGAGATAGAATCTTCTACAACCCTGCAAGAGCAACCAGCTCAGCCCCCAGAGCTAGCTTCAGGGGAGGTGGAACCTTCACCAACCCAGCAGGAGCACCCAGCTCACCCTCCACAGCATCATGAGGCGACAGGTTCACTTCCAGGTCACTACCATGTTCAACATTTAAGCTTGCTGAATCTCATTGTGAAACCTCCAGATGTGCCAGTTACCATAACACAGACTCACTGCAGAGTCGGGACCTTCTCCAGGTCAGCACGAGGCTCCAGCTCAGCCCTCAGTGCCTCTAAATGTGGAACCATTTGAACCCCAGCATGAAGCCCCAACTCTGCCTGCACAGTCCCCTGAGGAGGTTGAATATTTGCCAGTTCGACAGGAGACTGCAGCACAATCTCCAGAATCTACCACACAGGAGACATCTCCAAAACAGCAGGAGGCCCTAGCTCAGCAGTCCCAGGCCCCTGAGGAGGGTGAGCCATGGTCAGCCCAGGAGGAGGCCCTGGCTCAGCTTCCAGAGACACAGGAAGAGGATGAACCATTCCAACCCCAGCAGGAGGCCCCAGATCAGCATCCAGGCCCCTCCGGAAGTGTTGAATCTTCTTAATCCAGCAGGGAGTCCCAACTCATCCTGACGATCTTCCTGAGGAAATTCAACTTTCTCCAAGCCAGCAGGAGAGCTCAGCTCTGCCTCTCAAGTGCCTGTTGCTGGTGTAGAACCTTCTACCCTCCAGCAAGAGACCTCGGGTAAGCTTCCAGAGGAAGTTGAGCCTTCAAGTGAGCAGGAGACCCAAGCTCAGCCTTCCGAGCCTCCTGGGGTGATTGATCCTTCTCTAATGGAGCAGGAGACACCAGCTTAGCCCCCAGAGAATCCTGAAGAGGCAGAACATTCCCCCGCCCAACAGCAGGCCCCAGCTCAGCCTACGGAGCATCCTGAGGTGCTAAAACCTGCAACCCAGCAAGAACCCCCAGCTCAGCTTCCAGACCTTTCTGGAGAAGCCGAACCTTCTCCAACCCAGGAGGAAGCCTCAACTCAGCCTGCAGAGCCCCCTAATGATGCAGAATCCTCAACCCAGCAGGAGACTCCAGCTCAGTCTCCAGGGGGGATAGAATCTTCTACAACCCTGCAAGAGCAACCAGCTCAGCCCCCAGAGCTAGCTTCAGGGGAGGTGGAACCTTCACCAACCCAGCAGGAGCACCCAGCTCACCCTCCACAGCATCATGAGGTGACAGTTTCACTTCCAGGTCACTACCATGTTCAACATTTAAGCTTGCTGAATCTCATTGTGAAACCTCCAGATGTGCCAGTTACCATAACACAGACCCACTGCAGAGGCGGGACCTTCTCCAGGTCAGCACGAGGCTCCAGCTCAGCCCTCAGTGCCTCTTAATGTGGAACCATTTGAAACCCAGCATGAAGCCCCAACTCTGCCTGCACAGTCCCCTGAGGAGGTTGAATATTTGCCAGTTCGACAGGAGACTGCAGCACAATCTCCAGAATCTACCACACAGGAGAAATCTCCAAAACAGCAGGAGGCCCTAGCTCAGCAGTCCCAGGCCCCTGAGGAGGGTGAGCCATGGTCAGTCCAGGAGGAGGCCCTGGCTCAGCTTCCAGAGACACAGGAAGAGGATGAACCATTCCAACCCCAGCAGTAGGCCCCAGATCAGCATCCTGGCCCCTCCGGAAATGTTGAATCTTCTTAATCAAGCAGGGAGTCCCAACTCATCCTGACGATCTTCCTGAGGAAATTCAACTTTCTCCAAGCCAGCAGGAGAGCTCAGCTCTGCCTCTCAAGTGCCTGTTGCTGGTGTAGAACCTTCTCCCCTCCAGCAACAGGTCCCAGCTCAGCATCCAAAGCCAAACGACAAGGTTGGGCCTTCTCCAGTTCAGGAGAAACACCCAGCTCAGCCTCCAGTGTCCCCTACAGATGTTGGAGCTCTGCCTCCAGTACATCATGAGGTGATATTCCCACCTCCAGGTCCTGGTGAAGCTCAGCATCCAGTGTTGCCCAATATCACAGTTAAACCTGTGGAAATGGAGGTTTTCATAACTCCCCAGCCAACTAAGGAGCTTGAACATTCTTCAAGGCAGCAGGATGTCCCTGGTCAGTCTCCTGTTCACCCTGAGCAGGTTGAATTTTCTCTAACCCAGTCCAAGCCTCTTTCCCAGTCTCCAGAGTCCCCTGAAGATGGGTCTTTTCTAGGCCAACAAGAGATCCTAGCTCAGATTCCAGACACCCCTAAGAATGTGGAACCTTCTTTAGGTCAACAGGAGGCCCCAGCCCAGTCTCTAGTCCCCCAGTTGGCCTCAGGTGTATCTCCTTATCCCCCCATGGAGGTGAAACCTTCCCTTACATCACATGAGGCCCCAGCTCAGTCTCCAGAGCCTCCTAAGAAGGTAGAACCATCTCTAGTCCAGTCAGAAGCCCCAATTCAGCCTTCAGAGCCCCCTGAAGGCTCTTCTCCAACTCAACAGGAGGCCTTAGCTATATCTGCTGAGCCCCCTAATGAGGTAGAACCTTCTAGAAAGCAGGATGCCCCACCTCAGCCTTCAGAGCCTCCTGAGAAGGTGGAGCCATCACTCCAGCAGGAGGCCCCATCTCTGCCCTCAGAGCTTTCTGAGAAGGTAGAACTAACTCTAGTCCAGCAGGAAACCCCAGATCAGCCTTTGCAGCTCCCTGGCAAAGTGGAACCTAATCCAGTCTCTCAAGAGACTCCTCATCAGCTTCCCCTTATCCTGGGAAGGTAGAATCCTCTCCAGTCCTGCAGGAAGCCCCATCTCTACCTCTAGAGCCACTTAAGGAGATAGAACCTTCTCCAACACAGCAGGAGGTACAGGCTCAGCCTTCAGAGCCTCCTGAGAAGGTAGAACCATCTCCAATACTGCAGCAGGCTCCAGCTCAACCTCCAGAGCCCTCTAAGGAGGCAGAAAATTCTCCAACCCAGTAGGAAGCCCCAGGTCAGCCTCCAGAGCCACCGAAGGATGTTGTAGCACAACCTCCAGTCCATCATGAGGTAACAGTTCCACCTCCAGGACAAGAGCAAGCTCAGCATACAACCTGACCCCATGCCCCTGTCCAACTTGTTGACCTGGAGCTTACTGTGACTCCAGAACCTACTATGGAGGCTGAGCATTCTACAACCACCCAGGAGACTATAGCTCCTCCTGAGGACCTTGAGGCGACACTTCCACACCCAGAGCAGGTCCAGGCTCAGCATCCAAATTTGAGTGAAGTCAAAGTTCAACCTTTGGACCTAGAACTAAGCATAAGTGCAGAACCCACTACAGAGGTTGAAACTTCAACCACGGAAGAGACCCGAGATCAGCCTTCAGAGCCGCCAAAGGAGGTTGAAGTTCAGCTTCCACTGTTTCAGGAAGTGACCGTTCCACCTCCAGGTCAGGATCAAGCTCATCATCCATGGTCACCTAATGTAACAGTTCAGCCTTTGGACCTGGCGCTTACTGGAACTCCAGAAACCACTATGGAGGTTAAAACTCTTATGGCCTTAAAGAAAACTACAGCTCCTCCAAAGGACCTTGAGGTGACATTTGCACATCTAGAACAGGTTCAGGTTAAACATCCAAGCTTAACTAAAGACACAGTTAAACCTTTGGACCTGATGCTTACCATCACTCCAGAATCCACTCCAGAGGCTGAACATTCTACAGCCATGAATAGGACTACAGCTCCTCCTCCAAAGGACCTTGAGGTGACACTTGCACATCCAGAACAGACTCAGAGTCAGAGTCCAAACCAGACTGAAATCACAGTTCCACCTGTGGACCTGGAAATTACTGTAACTGCAGGATCCAAGGTGGAGATCGACCCTTCTCCAACCATGCAAGAGACTCCAACTCAGCCTCCAGACCCACGTAAGGCGTTTGTAGTTGAATACCCATTCCAGCAGGAAGTGACAGTTCCAGCTCCAAGTAAGGATCAACGTCAGCATCCAGCATCACCCACCATCTCATTTCGTCCTGTGGACTTGGGGCTTAGCATAACTGCAGAACCTACAGAGGCTGAATATTCTACCACCGTGAGACCACGATTTCTCCCCCAAAGGACCTTGAGGTCACAGTTGCAACTCCAGATCAGGTTCAGAGTCAACATCCAAACCTGTCTGAAGTGACGGCTCCACCTATGGACCTGGAAATTACTGTAAGTCAGCAACCAGAGTCATTTGAGACAGCAATTCCTCCAACTCAGCATTCAGTGGTGAGTTTTGTAAACTATACCTCCACAAAGACATACACAACTTTACCTGAGCCACCAGAACAGAATGCCACCACATACCTCGAACTATGTGACCGCTGTACCTGCAAAGATGAGACGCTCTCGTGCATCGGTCTCAGCCTGCAGCAGAGGCTCCGCAGCGTGCCCGTGCCAGAGCCCGACAGCTACAGCCGCACCTTCACCATCCTGTAAGAATTGCCTTTACTCATTTGTTCTCTGCCTCCTGCTTGACCTGGCAGCCTCTTCCTCGGGGTCTTCTTGGGCCTTCATCATCTCTCCAGTCACGTTACTGGCTTTCTGTTTTTACTGTTTCTTTGTCAACTATCCCTTCTCTTCATTTTCCTTCTCATTACTGTTCCCCATTCTCCAATCTTTTACTTGTAATTGTCCTCAATCTCTTTCCTTGTCCAACTTTTTAACCTCATTATTTCATTTCATAACCTCTACTCTCTCATTTTTGCTACATCCTCTAGAACAGCAACACATCTCTCTCTCCATCTCCTTGGTGGTGTTACAACAATGTGGTTAAGAGGAGAGATTCTGGAACTAGACTGCCTGGGTTTGGCCGAGGTCTGTCATTTATTAGCTTTGTGACTCAGTCTCCTTACCTATGAAATGGAGATTTAGATGAGGTACTACATATAAAGCACTTGCGTCAGTGCCTAACAAAAACAGGAGTGTTAACTATTATTATTTTGAATCCTCAGTTATGTTCAGAACTCCCCTTTGTCTCCTGGCTTTCTATATAGAGTACTCATTTTTGCCGACCCCAAAAGTAAGTACCGTGGGAGCCACACTAGGGTGCCGTTGTCTCCAGAACATGACATGACAGGTGGGAAGAAAGGAAATAGTCATAAAAGGGGAGGTGACATGTAATTATGTACAGAAAGAGATACCGTGGGTGCTGGAATTCAGCAGATTCTGTACTCAGTGGAGTGTGGAGGTCAGGGAGAGCTGCGTGGATGAGCTAACACTTTAGCTGAGACTTAAAGAATGGCTCTGACTTGTTAAATAGAGAAAAAAATAGGGAGTATGAGCCTAGGCAAAAGCATGGCTGGAGGAATGTTCAGGAATTAAGAATTGGGTTAGGAAACAGTTAAAGAAATAATTACGAAACCCTTGACTACCAGCTAGAGAGGTTTGAAAGTTACACTCTGAGTTATAGAGAGCCAGTGAAGGTTTTCAAGCATGAGTTACAGACCATTAAAACAAGAGGATTATTTTCAACCGCCTATGTCAGAGCGATCTGTTTTCTAAGGTGGATGTACCCTGTTGCATTCCAGCCAGCAGTACAAGAGATCTTCCCCTTGTATTTCAGTTAAAAACATTGTTAGCCCTTCTAGCAGGCATGGAGCTGGAGCCCGTTGTTGCTTTAAGTTGCATTTCTCTAAAGCTGATGATGTTGATTTCTTCATGTATGAAGATCTTTTTGAATGATGTTTCTGCTCAAATCCATTTTTTAATTGGACACTTACTGAGTTTTAAGAGAGTGTCATATATTCTGAAAAAAGTCCTTTCCCTCGGATACATGTTTAGCAAATTTCTTCTCCCAGGTTGTGGCTTGTCTTCCTTTGTTTTCTCTCTGAAGACCGGAAGAGTTTCATTTTTAAATTTTGGTCAACTCACCTATTTCACCTGTCCTTCCACTCCTGTCCCCTCTGGTAACCATCAGTTTGTTCTCTGTCATTAAAAGTCTGTTTCTTGATTTGTCTCTCTTTTCCCCTCTTTCCCCCTTTGTTCATTTTTTTTACTGCAGTTCCACATATGAGTGGAATCATATGGTATTTGCCTTTCTCTGACTGACCGACTCTGCTTAGCATTATATTCTCGAGATCCATCCCTGTCACCGCAGATGAAAAATATCATTCTTTTTTATGACTGAATAATATTCCATTCATTGTATATATACCACATCTTCATTCACCTGTTAACGGACAATTAGGCTGCTGCCACAGTTTGGCTATTCTAAATAACGCTGCAGTAACCTATGGGCTGCATGCATCCCTCTGAATTCGTGTGTGTTGTCGTCTTTGGGTAAATACCCAGA
>PISW01016585.1:0-12731 GCA_004023785.1 Mungos mungo | reverse complement strand
GTGATGAACAGGAAGAATTTGCAGCCACGAATCCTTTACCCAGCAAGCCTGTCATTCAAAATAGAAGGAGAGATAAAGGTTTTCCCAAATAAACAAAAGTTGAGAGAATTCATCACCACCAAACCAGCCCTACAAGAAATCTTAAGAGGGACTCTATGAGGGAAATGTAACAAGGAATAAAGGTACAAGAGACATCACTGAGTTGTACCCTTTTTCTATCCAGTGACTGAGGTGCACACCTCACAGAGGTTATGGTAACACAACTCTGTATGATATATCTCCGACTCAAACACCACGAAGTCATCACACCCACAGTCTTCTGGAAAGGTGGAAAATACAGCACTCTTAAAGTTACAAGAAATCTCAGAAATGCATGGACTCTGTCCAAAGACATTCCCACTGGCTCTTACTTCCTTATGGTCCATGGACTCAAGAGCACATTACTTATCTCCCTATGACATGGTACCTGAAGGTCTATGCATGTACAAGCATTTCCTTCAATACCAGCATCTTCCCTACTGCACTGAGATGTGGGGACATTTAAAAAAGGATTCATGAGCACTTGTGGGGAGGAGCACTGGGTGTTATATGGAAACCAATTTGACAATATACTATTATTTTAAAAAAAGGATTCATGAATCATATCCACTCCTCTTACCTACAGGCTAAGAACACCTTTCTTCTTTAACTTTAACACAGATTATTTTGATTTTCTACTAGTAAATTTAATATTTTGGAGAAAATATCATTAAACAAACTTCCCTTCAACTTCATTGAAGTAACTTATCAGGTAATTGTCACCACAAATGCAGCAGGAGGAAGCCAGAGAGTCAATACTTGGGATCATGTGTCACTAAAATCTTATTCTGTTCTGGTTCTGTAACTATGTTCACAGACTGGGTGGTTTTAAACCACGGACACTTGTTTGTCACAGTTCTGGAGTCTGAGAAGTCTGAGGTCAAGGTGCGAGTAGATCTGGTGTCTGGAGAGCACCCACGTCCTAGGTCGTCCCTCCCCTGTCACCCCATATGGGACCGGGGCAGGGAGCTTTCCTATTACTGGTGTATAAGGGCACTAATCCCATCATGGGGCTGCTTCCTCCTGACCTAAGTGCTCCCCAAAGGCCCCCCTCCTCCTCCTCCTATCACATTGGTGTTAGGTTTCTACCTGGGGATGTTAGAGGACACACACTGAACTGATACCAGCTCATGAAGGATCGTTTGGTTCTTCCAGAGTGTTGGAAGCTGCTTTTATCAAACACCTCAAACTGAGGATTCTCTTGGATCCAGTAAAAGCTTCTGGTCTTTGCCTGCACACAGCAAACACACGACCTTCAGAGCATGCTAGTGACCCTGGGGATTTGGCAGCTTTCAGCCTAAACACCGAGTAAGACCTCTGTCTATTTGTAATAGCTTTGTTATTGTGCACTTACATATAAACATTCTCATTTTCTAGGGACTCTTATAGGTTTCTACACATAATGGTCACCAATGTTTCCCTTCACTCATTTTATGGTTGTTACATGGAATTAGTCATCAGACTCTGTCTTCTAATTTTCTTTACTGATACCATAAGTCTCATTCTTCCCTCTGCTCCTACACCACTCATAGGAAATGTCTTAAGAAAGCGTCAGTTCTCTGACTTTGAGGGTACCACTTTTCTACCACTGACCCACAATAAAATCCCTGATTTACTGTACTTTCTTGAATTTATTAAAGCATTTCTGACATGCTGTGTGGCATTCCCTGACATCTACAGACACCTCAATGAGGAGGTGATAAACGTTATATTCTCTTGCTATGTATGTGTCTTATCATCTGATTCAACAATTATACCAAGTTGGATGAGGGTCTCTCTGCCTCTAGGTCATGTCAACTGAAATAGATGGTGTGATGTGGTGTCCACACAATGACCAACACTGGGGTCATTCTTCTCTTGCTTTGGCTTATAAGGTCCATGTTGCCTGATGTCCAGCATGCAGTTTATGATGCTGCTATAGCTCATACATTGAGCTGTTTGGTGCTAAGTTGTTGAGTGCAACTGAAGATTTTTACAGATTTAGTGAATTTACATCAGAATATCTATACTTAATTATCATTTACAGAAACGATTAGGCAAGTGTCAGTGACATTCTGTCTTTTATGCATGTAAATATAGTTTTCTCCTATTACAGCTAATACTACTATTCTGAGGCTTATGAGGTAGTGATAAATCATGATTCTAGAGAGACAGCCCTGGGGAAACCATGTTACAGAGAGGAAGCCCCAAACTGTTACAAGAAACATGCATTTAACCTCCACCTGCCCCTGCTCTTGGAATGGAAAGAGTATTGTTGGGTCTTGAGTGCAACCTGCTGACCTGAGCACCCCCTAGTGACCTGAGCATGCCCTGGTAACCTCAGAACTTCTTGGTGGCCTGAGCATCCCCACAGTCCAGCACCTCCTGTGTCCTTGCAGAGAAGTTTGTGTCTAGGCTCACACTGATGGCCCCTCACTGTGTCTCCAGCACAATAATCCACCACCATGTCCTCAGCTCTCAGGCTGTTCATCTGCAGATACAAAGTGTGCTTGGTGTTGTCTCGAGATGGTGAATCAGCCCTTCACCGAGTCTGCATAGTATGTGCTGCTTCCATCAGTATTGATATATGAGACCCACTGGAGCCCCTTTCCTGGATCCTGATGGACCCAGATCATGACATTGCTACTAAAGGTGAATCCAGAGGTGGCACAGGAGAGTCTCTGGGAACCTCCAGGCTTCACCATGTCTCCTTCAGACTCCACCAGCTGACCTTCACACTGGACACCTGCAGACACAAGACATCCTGATCAGAAAACTGTCACACATCCACTGTTTCTCACTCATATCCACTCACATACTGAGTGTCTCATTCACCACGAATTACCTTTTAAACCAGCAACAAGGAAAACCCAGCCAAGCACAAACTCCATCGTGAGATGTCTGTGTTCTGTCCTGATCACCAAATGTGAACACCTGGGAATCCTGGAGCTGAGGCTCCTCTCCCAACTGCAGGGTCTGGGCTGGGCTGGTTTAATCAGCACAGGGAGGGTCCTATTTGTATGTCCTCTGACTATATAGTTAATATTTGACATAGAATCCTCAGAAGGACAGTGAAGCAGAGCAAGTTGAGGGACCAAGGAGAGTTTGGTACCATGATATCTTTCAGGAAATTGTGATTTATTATTTTGTGATTTTGCTGCAGTAAATATTTAACGCTCAATACCTTCCTTATTTTCTCATAATCACCCAAACTTGTGATATAAGTACCAATTTACCATATTGTACAATTGAACAGATACATATTGCATCATAGAGGGATTAGGTGAGTGTCCAAGAGCACACATGAGGTGAGGGTGATCCCAGCACCTGTCCTTTACCCCCCATCACAAGACCCGCCTGCTTCCCTGAACCATTTCCAGGACAGGGTCGAACATGCCCAGTGAGGTTTGTAGGTTCCTGACCTTCTAGAAGTCCCAGTAAAGTGATGTGTGGAGATGAGGGATTTTCTGTCACAGGGAATTGGATGTAAGAAGTCTTAACAGACTCACAGAAGTTATGGATACACTGGGTGTTTTCAAAAACCACAAGGGTTCATTTACACATGATCTCTCTGGACATCAATGGAAAGTCCCAATACAAATAAAATGGTTGAATTTTGAGTAAAATATTTTAAAGTCAGAACATTTGAGAACATTAAGGAAGCTGTTGTTTAAAAATATTTATTGATCTATGAAATGGAGATCATTGTTCTTGTAAACTCACATTTATTGTGACGATGATCTAAGATACATTTATCCCAGTGCCTGACACTTGGCAAGTTTGAGTATTCCCATTGTGATGGCTCATTCCAAACGGGAAGAAACTTGTGTGTTTCCATAGTTTTTACAAACTCTTACCTGTGTTCATTTAGAAGAAGTTTGTGGAACATGGAGCTGAAAACGCTTGAGAGGAGACCAGCCCTCAACCAACCTCTTGCCCTGGGTTATGCGCTCCTTGGTTCCGGAGTTGTGCCTGGTGGTTGTGAGCTCCCCCTAGTGGTCCTCATGCAACTGTTGTTTCGTAGACCCCTGCAGAGATACAGGGGCTCCTTTTCTCTCCTTCCCATTGATCCAACATGCAAGGGTGAGACCCTTCCAGCTTGAGCAAGGCAGACCCTCCTTTTCAGAGGATTTCTCCTCCCACTTATTTCGCATCTCGGACACATCACTCTGATCCTTGCCTATAAACCTCCAGCTATATTTTCTGTAATCATAGATGAGCCAGAATCTTGAGTAAAGTCTTCTTAATCAGTTTGCAAGAGTAAGAAGAACTTTTTATTTAAAGCTGGAGATAGGGGTGCCCTGATGGCTCATTAAGTTAAGCATCCAATTTGGTTTCTGCTCAAGACATGATCTCACAGTTTGTGGGTTCAAGCCTTTTGTCAGGTTCTGTGCTGACAAAGTGGAGTTTTCTGGGATTTTCTCTGTCTGCACCTCCCCTGTGCTTGCTCCCTCTCTCTTTCTCTCTCTCTTCTCTCTCTCTCTCAATAAACAAACTTTAAAAAAGATTTGGGAGAACGAAATAGAAGATATTTGTACTCACAGAATTATACTTTAAGGAAACTGATTAAAATGCTAATCTTCATCCACTCATCAGGTGATGGACATTTAGGCTCTTTCCATGATTTGGCTATTGTTGACAGTGTTGCTATGAACATTGGGGTACATATGCCCCTATGTGTCACCACTTCTGTATCCCTTGGATAAATCCCTAGCAGTGCTATGGGATCAAGATGTGGTACACACACACACACACACACACACACACACACACACGGCAATGAGAAAGAATGAAATATGGCCATTTGTAGCAAAGTGGATGGACCTTGAGGGTGTCATGCTAAGCAAAATAAGTCAGGCAGAAAAGGACAGATACCATATGTTTGCACTCATAGGTCGAACAGGAGAACAGGAGAAACCTAATGGTGGACCATGGGGAGGGGAAGAGGGAAAGAGAGTTGGAGAGAGAGTGGGATGCAAAACCCGAGAGACTATTGAATACTGAAAACGAACCGAGGGTGGAAGGGGGAGGGGGAGGGGGAAGAGAGGGTGGTAATGGAGGAGACCACTTGTGGGGAAGAGCACTGGGTATTATATGGAAACCAATTTGACAATAAACTATTAATAAAAAATAAATTAAAAAATAATAAAATAAAATCAAATCCTAATCTTCAAATGTTTATCAACTTTAAGGAAAAGGAAAGGTCAGGGGCACCTGAGTGGCTCAGTTGGTTAAGTGTCCGGCTTCAGCTCAGGTCATGACCTCACGGTTCATGGGTTTGAGCCCCACATCAGGTTCTGTGCTGACAAGCTAGCTCAGAGCCTGGAGCCTGCTTCAGATTCTGTATCTCCCTCTCTCTCTGACCCTCCCCTGCTCGTGCTGTCTCTCTCTGTCTCTCAAAAATAAGCAAGAAACATTAAAAAAAAAAAAAAGAACAAGGAAAGGTCAATCTCAGACAGAACAACAAGTCCAGAATTGGGGTCTGAGAAAAAGAACAGTCTGAAGCTTTAAACCTAATGAAGGTTGCCCAGATGGATATGAAAATTCTTTAGTGTTGGTGATACATTTCTTTCTTTTTTTTTTAAGAGTTTATTGTCAAGTTGGTTTCCATATAACACCCAGTGCTCTTCCCCACTAGTGCCCTCCTCCATGTCAATCACCCCCTTCCCTTTCCCCCTCCCTGCTCAGCCCTCAGTTTGTTTTTAGTCTTCAAGAGTCTCTTGTGATTTGCCTCCCTTCCTCTCCCTAACTTTTTTACCCCCTTCCCTTCCCGATGGTCGTCTGTTAAGTTTCTCCTGTTAGACATATGAGTGAAAACATATGGTATCTGTCCTTCTCTGCCTGACTTATTTCGCCTAGCATGACACCCCTTGAGTTCCATCCACGTTGCCACGAATGGCCAGATTTCATTCTTTCTCATTGCCGTGTAGTATTCCATTGTATATAAAAACCACATCTTCTTGATCCATTCATCAGTTGATGGGCATTTAGGCTCTTTCCATGATTTGGCTATTGTTGAAAGTGCTGCCATGAATTGGGGTATATGTGCTCCTATGCGTCAGCACTCCTGGATCCCTTGGGTAGATCCCTAGCAGTGCTATTGCTGGGTCATAAGGGAGTCCTGTTGATAGTTTTTTGAGGAACCTCCACACTCTTTTCCAGAGCAGCTATACCAGTTTACATTCCCACCAACCATGTAGGAGGGTGCCTGTTTCTCCACGACCTTGCCAGGATCTATAGTCTCTTGATTTGTTCATTTTAGCCTCTCTGACCGGTGTGAGGTGTATTTCCCTGATGATGAGTGATGCTGAGCATTGTTTCATGTGTTTGTTGGCCATCTGGATATCCTCTTGAAGAAATGTCTATTCGTGTCTTCTGCCCATTTTTTTTTCCACTGGATTATTCACTTTTTGTGTGGGGAGTTTGGTGAGTTCCTTGTAGAATTTGGATACCACCTTTTTATACGATATGTCATTTGCAATTATCCTTTCCCATTCTGTCAGTTGCCTATTAGTTTTCTTGATTGTTTCCTGTGCAGTGCAGAAGTTTTTATCCTGATGAGGTCCCAATAGTTCATTTTTTCTCTTGATTCCCTTGCCTTTGGAGATGTGTTGAGTAGGAAATTGCTGCAGCTGAGGTCAAGGAGGCTGTTTCCTGCTTTCTCCTCTAGGGTTTTGATGGTTTGATACAGAGATAGATGATAGATAGATAGATAGATAGATAGATTAGATAGATGATAGATAGATAGATAGATAGATTTCATCCATGTCAGAGTTAATCCTGCCATTAGTGTCTACATGGATGAAGCTTAAAGACATTATGTAAGTTAAATAAGTAAGACAGAGAAAGACACTTTCTATATGATTTCACTTACATGTGGAATCTAGAAACATCAAATTCACAGAAACAGAGAGTGCCAATAGTGGGTTCCAGGGACTGAGGGGCAGGGAAAATGGTGGGGCATTGCCCAGTGGGCCCAAACTTCCAGTTAGAAGATAGATGAAAATCTTCCATGGATCTAATGTACAGTATGCTGACTATTGTTAACATATGGTTTGGTAAATTGAATGTTGCTTTATGTTCTCACCATAATTAGCTGAAGAATGTACTGACTAACTTCAATGTGGTAAACGGTTCACAATACATACATGTATCAGGTTGTCACATTGTACACCTTAATCTTCCATAATGTTGTATATCAATGACATCTCAATAAAAGTGGGGCAAAAAATATATCCCCAGAAGACATTCCTATACATGTTTGGCTAGCAATAACTTAACTATACATGGATGTGACTGCAAGTCATGCAATATATGATATTAACCCTAAGGATGTTTTATTCACAGAGAAGATGTCGTACAAGTGTGAATGTGACTGTGTTGGTGGGAAAGTTTCATTTGATTCTGTACATCCATTGGAACAATAACCATAACAACAGAAGGTATTAGGACACCAGTGCTAAGTAGAGATAGTGGCATGTTGAAGAAATTAAAGACATTATGGCTAGAGATTAGATCATGAGCAATTTGGAATGGAAAAAAGAGTGGTGAGCAATTTTCCTTATGGTGATTGGAACATAATATCTATGTATTGTTTGCTACATCTCATAGCTTTTCTACCCCAATTCCCATATGAATGGCTTCCTTTGTGCTTAGTTGATACTTTGTAGTGACACATTTTCATTTGCCTCTTAGTTCCTTTTGTGCTCATTCTTTAGATAGATCCTTTGGGGTTACTATGCCCTTGTACAAAACACCCTAAAGCCATAACAGTCTATTGTCAGCTGATAACTACTTAAATTCAATCCCATGGAAAAGTACACTTTAATAGCTCCACACCACTCCCCACCCTACTGATGTCACAGATCACATCTGTATGTATTGTGTACCCATGAGCATTGATTTAAAGTCACACCTGATGCTTTTGTCTTTTAAATCTCACAGAAGAATTGGAAGTATAGTAGAGGGATATTGTCAGCATCATAACAGCCTAAGATGTCTCTCACACCCCTCCAAAACTTGGAATCCATCCACAAACAAATGTACATTTTTGGGCACTGTGGGATCCGGCTCCATATGCCAATGGACCCCTGAAGAGTCTTGCCTACACACGCATAGGCGAACAGACCTGAGTCCTGGCTATAGACTCTACAGCGACCCATGAACCTGCTCCACCATTCTTGTCCATAATCTCCGAGGCCCTGGGAAACAGTCTTGGATAATCACACATGTACCAGAGCCTTTGTGGAAGTCCAACTTTCCAAAGAAAGTGAAAACATTAACTTGAAAAGATATCTTCATCTCCCTGCCCCCCACCTTGTGCTTTGTAGCATTATTCACAAGAACCAAAACACCCTAAGTGTTCATGGACAGAAGAATGCATAAAAAGAAATGTGGTCTGTGTGCCCAATGGAATACTATGATTCATCCATGAAAAAGAATGAAAACTTGCCCTTTGAGACAACATGGGTAAATCCTGAGGGCATCATGCTAAGGGAAGTAAGTCAGACATGTGAGAAATAAAATGGGTATGTCCTGGTGTAGGAGATTACAGGAAACACATTGCAAAGCAGAATACTACTTTCTAGCCTTGCTGAAAACAGCAGGCAATGCTTTGATTATATGGTTAGTGTGTATCTAGGAGGCATTCACTTCCCTTATCTGGTTAATGTATGTGTAGGGGCCAATCACTTCCTTACCCAGTTAATGTAAATCTAGGGGGCACTGACTCTGCTGATCTAGTTCCTGTATGTCTAGGGAGCACTCACTTTGCTTATCTATTTAATATAAATCTAGGGGCACTCATTTCACTTCTTTAGTTAATATAAATGTAGGGGGCCCTCACTTTGTTTATTTAGTTAATGTCAATTTAGGGGACAAGCTACATCCCCCATACCTAGTTAATGTTAACCTAGGGGTCAAACTACCTTCATTTATCTAGGTAATGTAACTCTAGGGGGCACTTTCTTCACTTATCTAGTTAATGTAATTCTAGGTGGCACACTACATTTCACTTATCTAGTTAACATTATTCTAGGGGACACTCACTTCACGTAGCTCATCAATGTAAATCTTGGGGGCACTCACTTCTCTGATCTAGGTAATGTGTATCTAGGGGGACCTCAGTGCACACATAAAGAGCTTTGGTTTCTGTTCCCTGTTCATCCAGTTCCTGGGAACTTAGTTCTTTGTCCACAAGAACAGTTTATGGAGAATTTCTTCCTTCCCTTCACCTTCCTAGGCTCTGGGTTCAGCCACATTCTGCTTTTCAGCTCAGACACAACACTAGACTTGAAACCCACATTGCTGTGTGCTTGTGTGTAGACTCTCATCAATTAGTGGGTGTGTCCTGTGGGTGCTAGATCCTCCACAGAATCCATTCTTATTTTATCCTAAAGGTAAACCCACATTGCCAGCACACACATAGAGTTAACTGGATAGGTCTACATCTGTAACATGTGTGTCCAAAGAGACAGAAAGGCTAATGTTCCTCCACAGTTCACTTCACATCCTTCTGTAGTTTACTAAGCAGGTGGTCAGGGAAGCTGTTTGGCCCTGCCTCCCAAACATTCTTGGATGCATCCTTGCTGGGAACACGGGATGTGGCTGCATGGGAATTGCAGGAGGGAAGTGCTGGGAGAGTATGATTACGAGTTTGCCTTGGAACGTGTACACAGGGCAGTCTAATACTTTATGTAATCATGTGTCTTTGAGACAAATGACATGCATAGGGACACATTGGTACAACTTACAAGATTTCCTACACAAACAAAAGGATTTTCAATATGAATGGAAGTGAAAATCCTGTTATGTACTTCATATGTTGTATATCTATCAGTGAATTATGGGATAAAGTCTTATTCCGAAATAATTTCTGAAACACTATTTAGTTTTGAAAGTCTCCTAATCAATGATTAAAAGTTGTAAATTTTTAGTTTGGAATAAAATAGACAGTAATATCACTTTTTATGATCTAGAATATATTCTAGACAACTGTAAAAATAGTAAAAATATTTAGAAAATGGATCTCTAACTCTTCACAGGCTCCGTACTGCAGGATTATTCTAGAAGGCTCTTGGGAGAACCAAAGTGGAAATACTAGGCAGATCCTTATCTAAAGTTGAGGTCACTGAAAAATAGGCAAAAAAATGAGGGGTTCGCATTCATTGGGTTCCCTCTCTTTGCCAGAGTCATTGATAGGCACTTCTGCCTACCTTTCAGATTTATTTCATTGGATGATATTTTAGTTTCATGGTCTCAGTCTTCCACATTTGGAAATTTGCTCTCCAGGGTGGCACAGCTTGCACTGGGTGGTATCAAATCCCTGTTACCTTCCCTCACAGCCCACAGACACCTGAGTATCAGACAGGCAATGTGGGTGGGTGGTAGCCTTCCACCACCCTGAAACCACCTTGGATTTTGGGGAAGGATGTTTCCTGGAAATGAGAAAAAGATCACTGTGCAAGAACACAGTTTGGGGGAAAACTTATGAATTTGTCCCTAAATGAGCTGCAACAACTTCCCCTAATTCTGGGACTGGACACCCAGGCTCAAGACACAGCTGTTAGCTCAGGTCTTCTGCACAGAGTCTTGGGCTCAGTTTGGGCTCTTATAGGGTTACAAAAATACATAGAGGCCACAATCATGCAGTTTTTAACTTTTATTTCAGAGTGCCGGTCAGTGACCCAGCAGAGGTCTGGTGTCAGAGACATGATGTGCCTGGGGACCGCTGTCTCCTGCAGACCTGTGGAAATGTGGATGTCAGCTATGCCGCTTCATTATTGTATTTTCAGATGCTACTAGTGGATTGCAGGGTTCCGCGGGATGATTTCTGGATTGCCTTCACCAGTGATCCCTTCATTGACTTTCACTATCTTGATAGTTTTGACATTTGTGGCAATGCCAAAGAGGAACACAGCGATTAAGGCATAAATTCTCCCACAGATCACTCTGAGATATACCACTGACTCATGACTTTGCCTGACTGACCGCATTCTTCTTGGAGGGGGTCCACTGTCTGTGCTCCCACCAGCACCTTGTTTAGTGCACCGTGGAGGATCCCAGCCTATGTGGCAATGGCAGTTCCTGTTATTGTTGCACATCCCTCTGTGACTGCATTTTTCAGGGACACAGTCATAATTCAGCAGAGCCACACTACCATTGCAGTAGGTATCCTGACAGAACTTTCCAGGAGCACAGGGGGTACCAGTTCTCACATGACCAATATCAGTTGTTCCTGTGCTACGATGTGAATCCAGGCCAAAACACCAGAACCCTGAGATCTTAGATTGATGGAATCCAACGTGCTCTTGCAACTGAGGGAGATGAGTGACATTGCTGCACTGCAGCCTTCCACACTGCATGTCCGTGTGGGAACAGGGTTTAGATTTGAATTCCTCTGGGGATCTTCTGCAGTGTCCATATCGGCTGCCTTTTTGATTGATGATATAGCAGACATCTTCACCTTTCACAGCATTTTTGCCAAAGATTTCTTGGCAGTGCATAGTGCGGTCCGTGCAGTTTCCATGGTAGCAGTAGCCCTCTTCAGTGCACGGGGTTCCATCCTGCAGATAGAAGTCATCAGGGCACACTGAGGTCATCCCACGGCAGTACTCTGGAAGATCACATATATTTTGGATTGGTCTGCAGAGTGTCTCAGCAGCGGAATAGGTACAGTTTGTACAGCATCTGCCTGTGCTACATTTGCTGCCGGGGGTTAAGATACAATCACTTGCACAGCAGCGATTGTTGTAGCACTGCTTGAAGGAGCCACAGTCACACTGCTCGCCGGGTTCCACCTCATAGTTCCCACAACGATCGTGGGTCAGGCTTTTATTGAAATAGAACATATCTTGGATGAACATGCAGTTAGCTTTAGTAGCCACTACATTCTGCATATGAACAAAGGAACAGTTACTGAAAGAATCTGTCATCACAGGGTATCTATTCATAATGCAGGTGGACCTCCTCTGGCATACACAAAACGAATGGTCATAAAGAATACCAATAGATAAGGCAATTTTTTGTGTTACTAAAACAGACAACAATAAAAAATGTCTGCCTAGATAAGCAAGAGAGATGAGGGATCTTTCGCTGCATATTCCATATATGACTGGCTGAAACTCAAGTTCATGTGGCGCATTTTTGTTCATAAGTAAAGCTGTATGTGGTTTAAAAGCTCTAAACAAGTTTATTTCAAAATAGTTATGAATTGGACTCCCTGGAACATGAAAACTGTCTAAGGCAACTGGATCTGCTTGATTATAAATGACCATGGAGGAAATATAATGCCTTATGTCAATACTTTGAAGCATTGAGTCAGTCAAACTAACTAGCCTTATTAAGAATTGGGCACATTTTGAGACGTTATTGAACACAGTATACATTGTTCTGGAACTGAGAGTGAGTCCTTTCAAAATTCCTTGATGGGATGCATACAACTTACTAGAGATCCTGGGGGCTCCACTGACATTTACTTGAGAGAGCAGGGGGTCCCTATCCTCCTTATACCTCAGTTTATAAGTAGGTCCCGTTGCGTTGGTGTCTGCCACTATCTGAGAAACAACGTGTTCAAACCATTGGGAATCGCTGAGGGGTCTGATTTCATAGGCAAGGTCATCCAACTTCATGATACCTTCAAGGCCCCCATAGCACGTGTCCACGGTGACCATGGA
>PISW01016584.1:0-12724 GCA_004023785.1 Mungos mungo | reverse complement strand
CCCCCCCCCCTCGCCCCCCAGGGTTTTCCTGAACAAGAAGGATCAGGCACCTTTTGCCAGAGCACACCAGACCTCCTTAAAGGCACACAGCAGGAATTTATCCAGGCTTTCTTAGCCCAAGATCAGCCCTTTCACGGAGTCCAGTCTCATGTCCTTTTTTCCAGGTGTTATATAAGTGTTAATAATACTATGACAATTTCATATGGCAGCTCAAACAGGGATCTGGACCCTGGAGACACCCTGTGCCTTATTTTCTATTCTTTTTATTTTTTAAAACTTTATTGTCAAATTGGTTTCCAAATAACACCCAGTGCTCTTCCCCACAAGTGCTCTTCTCCATTACCACCACCTCTTTTCCCCTTCCCCCTCTGCCTTCAACCCTCGGTTCGTTTTCAGCATTCAATAGTCTGTCAGGTTTTGAGTCCCTCTCTCTCCCCAACTCTCTTTCCCCCTACCTGTCCCCATGGTCCTCCATTAGATTTCTCCTGTTCTCCTGTTAGACCTATGAGTGCAAACATATGGTATCTGTCCTTCTCTGCCTGACTTATTTCGCTTAGCATGACACCCTTGAGGTCCATCCACTTTGCTACAAATGGCCATGTTTCATTCTTTCTCATTGCCATGTAATACTCCATTGTATATATATATACCACATCTTCTTGATCCATTCATCAGGTGATGGACATTTAGGCTCTTTCCATATTGGCTATTGTTGACATTGCTGCTATGAACATTGGGGTACATGTGCCCCTATGCATCAGCACTTCTGTTTCCCTTGGGTAAATCCCTTGCAGTGCTATTGCTGGGTCATAGAGGAGTTCTATTGATAGTTTACTGAGGAAACTCCACACTGTTTACCGGAGTGGCCGCACCAGTATGCATTCCCACCAACAGTGCAGGAGGGTGCCTATCTCTCCACATCCTCACCAGCATTTATAGTCTCTTGATTTGTTCATTTTAGCCACCCTGACTGCCATGAGATGGTATCTTGGTGTGGTTTTGATTTGTATTTTCCTGATGATGAGTGACAATGAACATCGTTTCATGTGTCTGTAGGCCATCTGGATGTCCTCTTTGGAGAAGTGTCTGTTCATGTCTTCTGCCCATTTCTTACTGGGTTATTTGTTTTTTGGGTGTGGAGTTTGGTGAGTTCCTTGTAGATTTTGGGTACTAGCCCTTTATCTGATATGTCATTTGCAACTATCTTTTCCCATTCCATCGGTTGCCTATTCGTTTTCTTGATTGTTTCCTTTGCAGTGCAGAAGCTTTTTATCTTGATGAGTTCCAAATAGTTCATTTTTGCTTTCATTTCCCTTGCCTTTGGGGATGTGTCAAATAGGAAATTGCTGTGGTTGAGGTTAAGGAGGTTGTTTCCTACTTTCTCCTCAAGAGTTTTGATGGTTTCCTGTCTCACATTCAGGTCCTTCAGCCATTTTGAGTTCATTTTTGTGTATGGTGTAAGAGAGTGGTCTAGTTTCATTCTTCTGCGTGTTCCTGTCCAGTCCTCCAGCATTACCTGATAAGGAGGCAGTCTTTTTTCCATTGGATACTCTTTCCTGCTTTGTCAAAAATTAATTGACCGTACATTTGTGGGCCCCGTTCTGGGTTCTCTAGTCTATTCCATTGGTCTATTTGTCTGTTTTTGTGCCAACACCATACTGTCTTGATGATGACAGCTTTGTAGTAGAGGCTAAAGCCTGGGATTGTGATGCCTCCTGTTTTGGTTTTCATCCTCAATATTACTTTGGCAATTCGGGTTCTTTTACGGTTCCATAAGAAATTGAGGATAGCTTGTTCTAGCTTTGAGAAGATTGCTGGTGCAATTTTGATGGAGATTGCATTGAATGTGTAGATTGCTTTGGGTAGTAATGACATTTTCACAATGTTTATTCTTCTGATCCATGAGCATGGAATGTTTTTTCATTTCTTGGTGTCTTCTTTAATTTCTTTCATAAGTTTTCTACAGTTTTCATTATATAGGTTTTCACATCCCATCACATTTCCTACTCTTACTCTCTTCTTACCTTCTCTTTTTAGAAGGACTCTTATAATCATATAGGGCCCCAAAAGATAAGCCAAGATATTCTCCCCATCTCAAAATCCTTATGTCAATCACATCTGCAAAGTCCCCTTGCCATGTAAGGGGCATCATCTTCTACCACCAAACCCTCATGTACATATCACATAAAAATTACACTCACCTCACCCCAACATCCAACAAGTTTCAATCCTTCACACCATCAGTTCATAGTTCAAAATCTTATCTAAATGTCACTAGCCCAAATGTCCCAACTTAAATTATCCAGATAATCCAATCATGTGTAGGGGGAAACTCTGGGTATGATCCATACAAAAGCAAAGTTTCTCCATCTGTGGACCTATGAAATTAGGAAACAAGTTTATCTGCTCCCAAGGAATATTAAGATACCAGTTGCAGACATTATTATGCAAAATGGAAGAAAATGGAAGGAAAATATGAATCTCTGTTTCTTAGAAATGTTGACATCCAAATGGGCAGACAATGGTAAGTTTTAAGAACTGTAAATAATCTTCTGTGAATTAAAGTTCAGCCCTGTGAGCTTGAAATTCTATCCTCTGGGTTCACTGCTTGCTTCAAACTCAAGAGTTTTCATTTGTTCTTCATGAAAGGTAGCACAAGTTTTCAGCTAAATAGTTTATGAGAATGTTTCTTACTTTGGGGGAGTTCAAAAGGCTTCTTTCATGTCACTCTTTCTCTGTCCTTTTCAATCCAGACTGGCAGTGTTTATCCTGGTATAAAATTCTCAGATACCTTGAATCTTCTCAGTATGTCATGGAATTCACTCCACTGGACAGGACGTGCTTCACAGATCTTTAAAATAATTCCATCTCTACTATTGGCATCAGCCAATATGGCTGAAGGGACCCATTGAATTACACAATTTTAGAATAAATATTCTGACCTATTCAGAGAAAAGAGCAAGAGGTTATCCAGCCATACTTTCTCTTTCCTGATAGTCAATCCCCTAATTTTATAATCTTTTGCAATCTGGATAGGATGAGAGTTTCCAAAATAATGAAGTCTTCATTCCTTTAGGCTTTATGGTTCTTCCTTCAATTTATCTCTTTCCTTTCACACTTTATAAGAAGCAAGAAGTTCTTAACATCTATATTTTTTACCAGAAGTGTGTTTATGATGATTTACATATTGTCCAAGACAATATTAATGTTCTCTATCATGCTCCTCTCTTCCTTCTTCATACTCATTAGTAGAGTTTTTATTTTTTTTAAGATACAATTGACATATAACATTACATTACACTCAGGTGTAAAACATGATTTGTTTTATGTATAGATTGCCAAAGGTTCTTAACATCCACATTTTACCAATAGTGTGTTCAGGACAATCTAGTATATTCAATCAATAGTATGTTCAAGACAATTTTTACAGCCTCTATCAATAATCCAATTATAATGCCAGATATTGGTTGGAGCAGCAGGACATGTGAATATTGGAGATCTTTACTTTTTCAGTGCCTGTAAGTTCATTTCTATTAAAGTAGTAAATAAATTAACAAGATGGGGAAATATGTCCAAAGAAGAAGTTAATAAAAGGTTCAAATATTACAATACAGGAGGAGTTAATATGCCAGAGAAGTAGGGGGACCCTGGGCTCTCCTTGTCCTTCAAACTCAGCTGTATTGAAGTCCAGTCAGTTGGCCACCCAGGAAATTGATCTGGGGACTGGCAGAAGGATCTCCGTAGTTGAAGGGAGACGGCGTGGCAGGTGCGAGGTGCTTTAAAGTGAGCTGGAGGGGAGAAAAGTGGTGATGCAGCAGAGGGGAGGGAACACTTTCCATGGAGAGACAAAAGGAAGAGAAAGAGGGGTTTTCACAAGAGGAAAACCTCTCTGGACTGTGGACTGGAGAGCAAGAAATACTGAGTGTTGCAGATTATTTTTCAAACAAAGTGTGGAGCTCAAACTTGTAGGTTTTGAAAGTGCATGATTTTCTCCAGGTAGGTGCTGCAGGTGGCAGTCCTGGGGAGGAGAGAGCAGGCCCCTGAGTGCAAGAATGTTGTAGGGATTATCAGGGCATACTAGGAGAGAACATTCCCCTTCCTGGAGGACTTTTGGAAGAAGGTATATTGCCTCTCAAAGGACAAAAAACCCTGTAGGTGCCAGCAAAAAACCTTTTATCAGCAGAGGATAGAGGCGCACACAAAGGGATATAACCTTGATGCTGCTTTTAGCTACACCATAGGTTGTGTACACCACACAGACATGGGACTGTTTTTCTGGGACAAAGGACAACAGACACAGCATGGAGAGGCTCTACTCCGGAAGAGTGGGGCAGGCCCACACAGTGCTGAATCCTTTAATATCTTGAGTTTTGAATCCAGGCCATGCCAAAGGAAAATGTAGGATAATTGTGACACAGCGGGGAGCTGATTGTCCTAGGTATTCTCTGAGGGCTGCCTGAACAGCAGGGGGAGGTGAGATACCCTTCCTGGGAGGAGAGATTGGAGTGGTGCAATCTTACCCCCTACAATGACATGGTTGGACTTCAGAGAGGAACACAGTGACTCCTGGGGGAGGAGGGACCCCCCTTACAACAAATTCCTCCTTCCTGCTCCGCCCCCTCCAGGACAAGACACCTTATTTACTGGGGCAAAACTGACTCTGAGCCAACACAGTGAGTCTTTCCTCCAGAAGACTAGTAGAGCCAGCACCTGCATACACCAAGTGTACTGAAAATCGATTGCTTCAAAATAACCCCTGCAGTAATAGTAATAGGACAAGCATTAATTTTTTTTCTTTTTTACTTTTTTCTTTCTTCCTTCATTCTTTTGGAGTCAGACTTGCAGTTTCTTGTTAGTTTGTTAGGTTTTTCCTTTTCTCTCTGGTTTTTTTTTTGGGGGGGGGGGAAGCAGGATCCGATTTTTTTCACTTTTTTTCCTTTCTTTTCTTTAGAATCAGGCTTATAGTTTTTTGATTGTCTGGCTTTTTCACTCCTTTTCCTTTTATTTTTTTGGGGGATCAGGCTTTTTTTCTTCTATATTTCCAGGCTCATTTTAACAAACAAATAAAAGCACCCCTGGTTAAAGGTCCAAACATTTACCACTGCAAGCAAGGAGGAGCTCTGCAGAGGACTGCCCAGTGGGAAAGAGAACCCAAAATGCAACAGCAGAGTGCACAGTATACACCAGAAATACTTCCTGAAGTGCCAGACACTGGACAGTGCATAACCCTTCTTAATAGAGGATTACTCTTAGGTGCAGCAACATAACAAGCTCTGAAAACATGCAGAACACAGAAACTTAGCATAATGACAACAGAGAGGATTCCTCCCCAGAAGAAAGGTCAAGAAGATATTACAGCCTGAGACTTGCTCAAAACAGATATAAGTAACATATCTGATCAAGAATTGAGAACAACTGTCATAAGATTACTAGTTGGGCTTGAAGAAAGCATAGAAGACACTAGAATAACCCTTGCTGCAGAGATAAAAGACTTAAAAACTAAAATTTAGTTTTAAGGCTAAATTTTAAAAATACTGTTAAGTGAGATGCAAAATCGAGTGGATACAGTCACAATGAGGATTCAAGAAGCAGAGGACAGAATAGGTGATAAAGAAGATAAAATTATGGAACATAATAAAGCTGAAAAGAAGAGGGAAAGAAAACTATTAGATCACAAGGGGAGACTTGGGATCTTAGTGATTCCATATAGTGAAACAATATCCATATCATAGTACTCCCAGAAGAGAAGGAAAGAGGAGAAGAAGGTTTATTTGAACAAATTTTAGCTGAGAACTTTCTTAATCTGGGGAAGGAAACAGTCATTCAAGTCCAAGAGGCACAGAGACTCTCCTCAAAATCAACAATAATAAGTCAACACCATGACATAGCCTAGTAAAACTTGCAAAACACAAAGATAAAGAGAGAAATCTGAAGCAGCTATGGACAAAATGTCTTAAACTTACAAGGTTAGACACATAAGATAAGCAGCACACCTGTCCACTGAAATTTGGCAGACCAGAAGGGAGGGCAGGAAATATTCACTGTGCTGAATGGAAAACTATGCAGCCAAAATTTCGTTATCTAGAACAGTTGTCATTCAGAAAGAAGGAGAAATAAAGAGTTTCCCAGACAAAGAAAAACTAAAGGAGTTCATGACCAACTAACCCAAGCTTGCAAGAAAGGGAGACTCTTTGAGTGGAGAGGGAAAAAAAAAAAAAAAAAAAGACCAGAGCAATAAAGACTACAAAGGACCAGAGAACATCACCAGAAACACCAACTCTACAAGTAACACAATGGCACTAAATTCATCTTTCAGTAATCACTTTGAATGTAAAAGGTCTAAATCCTCCAATCAAAAGACATACTGTATCAGAACAATTTTTTTTAAAAAAGACCCCTCTATGTGCTGCCTAAGACAAATTCATTTTAGAACCAAAGTCACCTGCAGATGGAGATAGATGAGGGGATGGAGAACTACCTATCATGATAATGGATGTCAAGAGAAAGCCAGAGTAGCCATACCTGTATCAGACAAATTTTATGTTAAAACAAAGATTGTAACAAAAGATGATGAGGGGCATTGTATCATAATTAAGGGGTCATCCATCAAAAAGATCTAATAGATCTAATAATTGTAAATATTTATACCACCAAATGGAAGCAGCCAACTATAGAAATCAATAAATTAATAACAAACATAAAGAAATTATTGATAACAATACAATAATAATAGGAAATTTTACACCCCACTTACAGCAATGAACAAATCATCAAATCAGAAAATCAACAAGGAAATAAAGGCTTTGAATGAAACCCTGGACTGGATATATTTAACAGATAAATTAGAACATTACATCCTAAAGCAACAGAATACACATTCCTCCCCAGTGCACATAGAATAGTCTCCAAAATAGATCATATACTGGTCACAAATCAGCCCTCAATAGGTACAAAAAGATCAAGATCATACCATGCGTATTTTCAGATCACAATGTTATGAAACTTCTGGTAAATTACAAGAAATAATTTGGAAAGCCCCCAAATATGTGGAGGATAGAGAACATCCTACTAAAAAATGAATGAGTTAACCAAGAAATTGAAGATTTAAAAAAAATATTTATTTATTGTTAAGAGTGAGAGACAAAATATGGGTGGGAGAGGGGCAGACACAGAGAGGGGGACACAAAATTCAAAGCATGTTTCAGGGGCTTTGAACCTCTGAACCACAAGACCATGACCTGAGTTAAAGTCAGACATTTAACCAACTGAGCCACCCAGGTGTTCCAAAGAAGAAATTAAAAAATACATGGAAGCGATTGAAAATGAAAACACAACAGTTCAAACCCTTTGGGATGCAGCAAGGGCAGTCCTAAGAAGAAAGTATATTGCAACTAAGGACTATCTCAAGAAACAAGAAAGGTCCCAAATACACCATCTAACCTTATACCTAAAGGAGCTAGAAAATGAATGGCAAATAAAACTTAAAGCCAGGAGAAGAAGGGAAATAATAAAATTAGATCAGAAGTAAATGATATAGAAACAAAAAGAACAAAAACAAAAACAAACAAACAAACAAAACCAGTAGAACAGATCAATGAAACTAAGAGCTGATTCTTAAAAAAAATAAAAATGAAAAACTCATAGCGCCAGACTTATCAAAAAGAAAAGAGAAAGGACCGACGTATATAAAATTCATGAATGAAGGAGAGATAACAACCAACACCACAATAATAAGACAATTATAAGAGAATAATATAAAAATTATATACCAACATATTGGGCAATCTGGAAGAAATGGAAAATTCCAAGAAATACACAAACTACAAAAATTGAAGCAGGAAGAAATAGATAATTTAATAGACTCATAACCAGCAAAAGAATTGAATCCGTAATCAAAAATCTCCCAAAAAAACAAGAGACCTGGGCCACATGGCTTCCTAGAGGGATTCTACCAGACATTTAAAGAAGAGTTAATATTGCTTCTTTCCAAATTGTTCCAAAAAATAAAAATGGAAGGAAACCTTTCAAACTCATTCTATGAAGTCAGCATTACCTTGATTCCAAAAATCAGACAGACTTTACTAAAAAGGAGAATTTTAGGTTAAAATCTCTGATGAAACTGGATGCAAAAATTCTCAACAAGATATTTGCAAATCAAATTCAACAGTACATTAAAGAATTATTCACCATGATCAAGTGGGATTTATTCTTGGACTGCAGAGGTGGTGCAATATCCACAAATCAATCAACATGATATACCACAAAAATAAAAGAAAGGATAAGAGCTATATGATCCTCTCAAATAGATGCAGAAAAAGCATTTGACAAAATACAGCATCATTTCTTGATAAAAAAAAAAACCCTCAATAAAGTAGGGATAGATGGAACATACCTCAACATCATATGGGCCATATATGAAAGACCCACAGCTAATATCATCCTCAAAGGGGAAAAATTGAGAGCCTTTCCCCATACAGTCAGAAACAAGACAAGGATGCTCACTCTCACCATTACTATTTAATGTAGTACGGGAAGTCAGACAACAAAAAGAAATAAAGGACATACACACAGAGCAAGGAAGAGGTCAAACTTTCACTATTTGCAGATGACAGGATACTGTATGTAGAAAACCTGAAAGACTCTACCAAAAATTTGCTAAAACTAATACATGAATTCAGCAAAGTTTAAAGATATAAAATCAACTGCAGAAATCTGTTGCATTTGTATACACCAATAATGAAGCAGCAGAAACATAAATCAAGAAATCAAATCCATTAAAAATTGCACCAAAAAAGATACCTAGGAATAAATCTAACTAAAGAAGTAAAATATCTGTACTCTAAAAACTATAAAGGCTTATGAAAGATATTGCAGAGGACACAAAGAAATGTAAAAGCCTTCCATCCTCATGAATTAGAAGCACAAATATTGTTAAAATGTCTATGCTACCCAAAGCAATCTATACATTGATTGCAATCCCAATCAAAATACCACCAGCACTCCTCACAGAGTTAAAGCAAACAATTTTAAACTTTTATGGAACTACACAAAACCCCAAATAGCCAAAGGAATCATGAAAAAGAAAAAACAAAACTGGAGACATCATGATTCTGCATTTAAAGCTATATTACAAAGCAGTGGTCATCAAGACGGTATGGTACTGGCACAAAAAAGACATAACTGTACAACTATTTGGTCAATTCATCTTTGACAAAGCAGGAAAGAATATCCAATGGAAAAAATACAGTCTCTTCAACAAATGATTTATAGGAAGGTAAGGGAAACTAAAGCAAAAATGAACTATTGGGACTTCATCAAGATCAAAAGTTTCTGCACAATGAAGAAAACAATCAACAAAACTAAAAGACAGCCTAAAGAATGGAAGAATATATTTACAAACAATATATTCTTCTGATAAATCTTTAAGGAACTTACCAAGCCCAAACCCCAAACCCAAACAACACAGTTAAGAAATGAGCAGAAGACATAAAGAGACACTTTCCCAAAGAGGACATCCAGATAGCTAACAGACACATGAAAAGATGCTTAACATCACTCATAATCAGAAAAATATAAGTCAAAACCACAATGAGACATCACCTCACACCTGCCACAATGGCTAAAATTAACAACACAGAAACAAGAGCTGCTGGTGAGGATGTGGAGAAAAGGGAACTGTCTTGCACTGCCAGTGGGAATGCAGACTGGTGCAGCCTCTCTGGAGAAGGTTCCTCAAAAAAAAAAAAAAAAAAAAAAAAAAAAACAGAACTACCTTATGATTCAGCAATTACACTATTAGATATTTACCCAAAGGATACAAAAATACTGATTCAAAGGCATACATGCACCTGATGTTTATAGCAGCATTATCAACAATAGGCAAAGTACGGAGAGAGCCCAAGGGTCCATAATCTCATAAACAGATCAAGAAGATGTGGTGTAGATAGATAGATAGATAGACAGACACACACACACACACACACAGAGAGAGAGAGAGAGAGAGAGAGAGAGAGAGAAATGGATTACTACTCAGCCATCAAAAAGAATGAAATCTTGCTATTTGCAACAACATGGATTTAGCTAGAATATATTATGGTAAGTGAAATAAGTCAATCAGAGAAAGACAAATACCATATGATTTCACTAATATGTGGAATATAAGTAAAACAGATTAACATATAGGGATGTGGAGGGGGGGTAGAGAAGAAAGGGAAACAAACCAGAAGAGAGTCTTTTAACAACAGAGAATCAACTACAGTTCATGGAGGGAGGTGGGTGGGAGATGGGCTAGACGAGTGATGGGTATACTAAAGAGGTCATTTGTGAAGAGCACTGGGTGTTGTAATGTAAGTGATAAATCACTGAATTCTACCTAGGAAACTAATACTGCACTGTATATTCACTAACTAAAATTTAAATTTAAAAAAGGAAAGAAAATAAATACCTAAAGCAAAGGCAGTTATTGTGACCTGAAGTTTACAAAAAAATAAATAAATAAACATTCCCTACAACCCTCCACCAATACCACATCACATGCACAAATAACACTGGGTGTGTTGTTTCTTAAGGTCGGAAGACAGACCAGTCTACACACAGGCCAAGAGGAACCTCTACATGGTTCAATTTGAAGAAATTCTAAGAACTTTTCCTCCAAAAGATTGTCCCCACATTTGTTTTCCAAACACTGTTAAACATTTACTTTAGATCAAAGATCAGGCTTCGTTTAAATGATGGTATAAATGTGAAAACATCTATCCCAGTGCTGGTTATGTAGCATTTCCTCAGTAAATGTTTACTTTAAAAAGGAACCCTCCAAATAAAGCACTCCCCACAAGAAACCCCCCCACAAATGGTGTAATCACTGAAATGAGAAGCAGGTCAGAAATAATATGCCAATCATGTTTTCCCTATTTGCAGATGTCAGTTAAGATCTATTCCCGAAGTGGAGAATGAATATACTGTTTCAAAGCCTCAGAAGTGCTTGTGATTGGGGAATGCTGAAAGAAACTCTAGACTCTTTTTAAGTTTTATTTTATTTCTTTTGAGATAGAGAGAGAGAGAGAGAATGGGCAGGGGAAGGGCAGAGTGAGAGGGAGACATGGTGTAAAGTGGGCTCTGTGCTGACAGCAATGAGCCTAATGAGGAGCTCAAACTCAGAAACCACAAGATCATGACATGAGCCAATGTCAGACACTGATGACTGAGCCGTACAGGTGCCTCTGCCTAAATTATATTTTAATCAACCTAAAATTTCAATTTAACATAACTTCATTTAAAGTTTAATTAAATTTAATTGCAACTTTCAAAATCAAAAATAACTACATTGAAAATTAACAAACTACAGTTCTTTAAGCATGTCTGCCATCAATGCAGATATAAAGAGATATGTATATAAATAACGTTTAGTGAAGAATGAAGAGCCTAATCTAAAAGTGATTAAAATGGTCTTATGTAGGCACTCAAATACATATTTGTACGCCAGATTTCACAGCAGCATTATTCACAATGTCCAAAAAAGGGAGACAGTGCAAATGTCCACTAACAGATGATGACTGTATTAACAAAATGAGTATGCACTACAAGGGAATATTATTCAGACTTAAAAAGGAGAGGTATTGTGATCGATACTATAATACAGATGAGTCTTGAAGACATGATGCAATGTGAAATGAGCCTGACACAAAAATACAGATATTGTATATTTCTACTTAAGAAGGTGTCTAGAATAGCCAAATTGCTTGAGAAGTAAGGTAGAGTAGTGATTACAAGGACTGCAGGCCAAGGGTAACTGGTGGTTATTATATAATCAGTACAGAGTTCCTGTTTGTGATGATGAAAATGTTCTAGACTGATGGTTGCACAACAATGGGAATGTACTGCAACTCCCTAAACTATCCAAAAAAAAATGTTTAGTGGTCAATTTTATGTTGTGTAATTTTACCATAATAAAAATCTATCAAGAAAATTTTACAGAGAAAATTTGTTAATAAAATCTGAAAAACAAGCCTGATCACCTTAAAAGTTTTATAATTTCTCAGAATTTTATCCCTCAAAGATGCTGCTTAAAACTGAATCTTTTTTGAAATCAAAGCCCGAGAAAACTTCAGATTGAGCAATCCAGAGCTTAGAGTCCTAAAGGCACCCAAGACTAGTAGTAACCTGCCACATGACCTTGAGCAATTCATTTCAGTTCTCTGGGCTGCTCAAGTCTTTGTCAGCAGAGAAGAGCTGGTAAGATTTCTTTGTTCATTTTAGCTGACATTCATTGGATTCAATGATTCTGGTAAGAACATCCCACACCATTATACACAAACTCATGGGCAGTCATTGATTTTTCAAGAAAACAAAATCATCTCAATTATAGATTCTGATCTTAGTTGCATAATTCAGGAACTTCCTCAGAAACCTTAAATTTCAGTTATCATAAAAGGAGAAAGTAATTTCTGATATAAAAAAAGAAAAGCGATCCTTTCCTACTAGAAATCTTATATATGTCCAAACACTTCTGTTCACATGTTTTCAAGCTATGCTATGAAGTGCCATGTATCCAAATAACCTGTAATGATTAGTGGACGGTTGGCTGGGATGAAGGTAAGGGAGGAAAATATGAGACTACAGACTGTGGCATGCTGGCAGACAGAGTCAGCAAGTTTTACAACACCTTATATAAGCGCGCGAGCACGCGCGCGCGCGCGCACACACACACACACACACACACACACAC
>PISW01016583.1:0-12728 GCA_004023785.1 Mungos mungo | reverse complement strand
GGCTCCTGTGGTGACTCAGTGATTGACATGCTTTCCCCACATTGCTCCCCGTGGCATCTGAGTGGGCGTGGCTGGCGTCTTCCTGTGGCGGTCCTTTTCCGGTGACTGATGATTTTGAGCACCTTTTTTTTCTCTTTTCAAGTGTATTTATTTTGAGAGACAGAGAGAGAGCATGCGCAAGCAGGGGAGGGACAGAGAGAGAGAGAGAGGGAGAGAGGGAGAGAGGGAGAGAGAATCCCAAGCAGGCTCTGTGCTGGTGATTGCATGATCCTGGAACCATGACCTGAGCCGAAATCAAATGTCTGACGCCTCACTGAGCCAGCTGGGCGCCCCTGAGCACCTCTTTGTGTGCCTTTTGGCTGTTTGTATGTCTTCCTTGAAGAAATATCTATATTAAATGTTTTGGTCCACTTTCTGTTGGGTCACATGTGTGTTTATTGAGATCCAAGACTTTTGGCACTGAATCTCCACTCTTGCATGTTGGCTTCATGGAGATCAGGCTGGGGGGACAGCAGGGAGGCGGCGGGCTTCGGGCCAGTCGGGCTGCTCCTGCGGCCGCTGCCCCGCCCACGCTGCGTGTGGCGTCCCGGGCGCAGCCGCGCAGGCAGGGCCCGAGTCCCCGGTCACACACCTGCGGTGAGGTGCTCGTGGGCGAGCGCATTGCCTGCGTTCCTGCAGGGTGGCCTCCAGCCTTCCAGATGCTTCCCCTGCTGATTTGTGGGAGGAGAAACCGCGGGCAGGGGGCAGTTGGCAGTGAGGCCGTGCTGAGCGGTGCGGTGGGTCGGCCCTCGAGGGCTGGGCCGGTGGCCTAGAACTTGGCAGATGGGAGGGCCAAGGAGGAGCAGGACGGGCACCCTGGGAGAGGCCTTGCTGAGAGGGTGACTTCTGCCTTTGTAGGACGTGTTTCCCCTGCCGTGAACACATCGGGTCCCTTCGCTGAGGCGAATTCCAGAAACAAGGGGAAAGAATGCTGTTGTCCACACGGCTGTAGGAAAGCCGGCAACACCAGGCTCAGAGTGAGCGAACGGCCAGAGGCAGACGAGATCTCCGGAACCCTTTTTGCTGTAAACGCACACGTGCTGGGTCCCCTTCTGGTTCCGATGCGGCCGTGTCTTCCATCGGATAGATGCTGGCTGGAAATCGGATCCAAGACCGCGCGGGGGAGGGGTCCCGTCTGGCCCGGGAGCGGCTGGGGCGCCCGTAGTGAGGCCGCGAGCGGGGCGCACTCTCTGCCCGCTGTTGTAACTTGGATGCGGGACGTGCGTGGCGGCCAGTGGGGGCGCGGACGGCGGTTCCCCGGAGGCGTGGCCGGTCCAGGCCCCTCTGCCTTTGGGAAGGGCTGCTGGGAAAGCACGTGATGAGCTTCGGTTTTAGAAATGTGTTGTTGTCTTATTTGAACGGACTTAACTGTTAATCGTGGTGCAGTGTCTAGGATAAAAGGCACCTCTGTTTTAGTTTTTCAGTCTTTTTTTTTTAAGCATTTCTGTTTTGGGGGGTGTGAAACGGAGCGGCACAGCCAGACTCTAGAACGCAGCCGACCTGCCGTGTGTCTGCCTGCCAGCGGCTTGCAGGCTTTTCTGTCTGTGGGCAGAGGGCCTCGTGGGGGTCGCCTCTCCCTGTCTCTTTCAGGCTCTCAGGATCGTGGCCACACTCTACCTCTTGATAAAAGAAAGTACCAGGAGGGCACTTTCTAAATCCTGTGCCAATTGTGCAGATTTTCACAGTTGAGCCGTATTTATTGCCTTTCTGCTCTGGCAGTAGAGGGCTTGGCGTCCGGCCCCCCTCCCCTCAGGGTAGTTAATGCCACACTTTCTGGGAAATTGGGATTCATTGTGCTGTTCTGACCGTGACTCGGGTTCCCGACTGAGCCGTGAGGACCTGTGGTGTGGAACTTTCCGTTTTATCTGGAGGCTGTTAATCTGGTGGGTGGGGGAGCCCTAACCACCTCCTGTGCCCGGGGAGCAGCCTGCCAGCTTTCAGCCGCCACCCAGCCCTTTCTGGGGGTTCGGGATCACGATTGGCTGCCCCCTGAGGCCGCTTGTTCTCCCCTCTCCAGGCGGTGGCAAGCTCCTACCCTCGCCTTCTTTCCGGTTTTCAGATTCTGGTCGCCATTTCTGGTTTTCTCTGTCTCCTGCTTTGTGCCCTGGTCCATGTAAACTTATTCCTTTACCGTCATGCTGGTGCGTTCTGGTGGGGAGGGGGTGGAGATGAGTCCACCAGGTTTGAACGTGGCTGCAAGGTGCCTCTCAAACAGCAGCCCCCTGGGAGTCTTCCCCGATGTCTCCCTTCTGCCGAGAGGAGGCCCCCTCCGCCTCGGCGTCCCACGTCACCACGCACCTGTGTCGGGGAGCACCCTTTAACCTTCGCATCAGTGATTTCTTCCTCTCTCTCTGCTTGCCGATGAGCCCCTGGAGGGTGGGAGCAGGGTTGACCGTACCCTCTGAGGCCAGCTCAGCTCCCTGTTGGTGGTAAGCGGCGATCGATGTCCACTGGGTAGGTACGTGTGTGTGATAGACTCCGAGTAGGGCCGGTGTTTAAGTGGCATTGGCCCCAGAGGCATCTTAGACAAAGTGGGTGCTCGGTAATTGTTGGTCACGTGGGCTGATTTATGAGGCCCTCTTGGACCGCGGCTTTTAGGAACAAGAGATGTGCTTTACACACCCTTCTGCTGGTGTCTGCTCAGCCTTTAGATTAGGTGCACATTTCAGCTTGAGCGATTGTAATGTACGTGCATTTCTTATTCCTTTTTGAAATGTTTGTTCATTTATTTTGAGAGAGAGATGTGGGGGGACAGAGAGAGAGAGAGAGAGAGAATCCCAAGCAGGTTCTGCACTATTGGTGCAGAGCCAACATGGGGCTCTGTCCCATGAACCCTGAGATCATGACCTGAGCTAAAATCAAGAGATGGACACTTAAGTGACTGAGCCACCCAGGCACCCCGGTATCTTATTTTTATTCAGTGTTTCTCCCAGCTTTTATTTCCATAAAAGGATTTTTTAAAAATTAGAATTAAACCTAGTTTGAAAAAAGACGAGTGTGAAAAAATAGCTTAGATTCTGGCTTTTCTGGAAAAGGTGGTTATAATTGTGAGTTCTGTGCATAGACCGTTTTGTGACAGATTTCTGGTTCAGGCGCAGATGTGATACTTTGCGTCCCGTTAGGACGAATGAGTCCCACCTGCCGTGGTGTGGTTTGGGTCCACACGGCGTGCTGTGTGATCGCATCCGGAGCACGCAGACCGAGCCGCTCACGTCTGGGGGGCGTCAGCTTGTAACGTCTCTGTGCTTCGTGAAAATTCTGTGACTTAAGCGGGGCTGTTATTTTTAATTTGTTCCATGTTTCAGAGGAAGAAATTGGAACTCGAGAGCGCAGGGGTGCTGTCTGAAGCCACACCGATTCTTGCCGGCGGGGCTGGGCTTTGAGCCCGGGTCCACTGAGTCCACAGTCACTGTTTGTTCTTACGTACTTCCCTGCTAGCCGGTTGCTGCTTCTGGCCATGGGATGTCTGCTGAGGCAGTTTTCTAAGTGGGAATCTTATTGAGAAGTAAAGCCTTACAGTACAGATGAACATGGAATTATGATATTGGTGTTTCCATTAGAATATTACAAAATTTTAATTTTCAGAAAACAAATTCACTGTTGTGGAAGGAAGACACGCTCTTTATTTCTCATTCCCTTTCTGCTTATTAAAATTGTTCTTACGTTTTAGTTTTCTCTGTTAGAGGATTAGTGGTTTTATAATATGATTCCAGGAAGTACGGGGACAGAAAACTAACAGGAAAGCCAAACACAAGCTTTAAACCGGAGACTCAGAAAGTTGAAACAAAGAGCAGGGAAGTACTTGCCAGGCAAGTACTAATCGTGAGAAAACTGATTTGCTTGTAATAATACCAGAAATAAAACACCCAGAAAGAGAGACAAAGAGGAATGTTTCATAATGATAAAAGGTTCAACTTACTAAGTCGCTACATCTTTTCTAAATGTACGTGCACCTAATGCTATAGCTTCATAATCCACGAAGTAGAAACTGACAGAAAGGAAGAGAGGAAGAAACAAGTTCACTGTCAAAGGCAGAAGTTTTAGCAGCCCTCCCTGAGTCATCGGGAGAACAGGTAAATTAAAACATCAGCAAAGATGTGGAAGATACACACTGCTGTCCGCCGACTGGATTGGTTGCTGTGGGCACCGGACGTGGGTGACCGCATGTACCCACTGAAGAATGCACGCTCTTCCCAAGGACGTATGGCACGTTGACCAGATACACCGTGTGCTCCACCCAAACAGGTCACGATAAATATTGAAGGATGTAAGCGACACCAAGTTCATCTGACCAGACGCTCTGATTTAGAAATCGTGGTAACAATAACCTGCCCAGGAAATCCTCAAATACTTGGAAATTCGTCAGCATACTTCAGATTAACTCTGGATCAAAGAAATCACAAGGAAAATGAGAATTGTTTGAATTGAACGATAATAACAGTGCATGTGAAAATCTGTGTGTTGCTAGTAGAACAGTGCTTGGAGGGAAGTTTGGTCTTTAAACGCTCAGCTTAGAAAGGAATAAAGGTTTCAAATCAGTTATTAAAGCTTCCACTTTAAGAAGATAGGAGAAGAGGAGGAAATTAAACAGCACCAAGTAAAAGAAGAAAAATAAGGGGCGTCTGGGCTGCTCAGTTGGTTGAGAGTCTGACTTCGGCTCAGGTCATGATCTCACAGTTCGTGGGTTCGAGCTCCGTCTCTGGCCCTGTGCTGACAGCTCGGAGCCTGGAGCTGCTTCGGGTTCTGTGTCTCCCTCTCTCTCTGCCCCTCCCCTGCTCGCACTCTCACTCTGTCTCTCAAAAAATAAACATTAAAAAAAATAAGGGAAATAAAACGGGTAGAAATCAATAAATTGGAAGATGGTTAAATGAGCAAGAGTCAAGAAAATCTGAGGTTAGGATTTTTTAAAAGATCAATAAAAACTTCATTAGACCTAATCAGTGGAAAGAAGAGAAGACACAAATTACCAGCATCACATTGTACTGAAAGGAGAAGCATCACTACGGACCCTACAGAGATTAAGAGGATAAAAAGGGCGTGTTATTTGTAACTTTATGCCAATAAATTCAAGAACTGACATGAAATGGACATATTCCTTCAAAGGTGTGACCTAATAAACCTGATAGCAGAAGAAAGGGAAAACCTTAATATCCCAGTGTCAATTTAAAAAATTGTATATTGAGCAGGCTGTGTTTTAGTTTATGGGCAAGTAATAAACTGTATCATGTAACTTGAATGTATCATAGATAAGCTGCTATATAACGATCGCCCCTTCAGAGAGCTGTGAAATTAGGCGATTAACTAGTTGTTCCTTAACCTTCTAATTTCTGTATAAGTCTAATTGCATGAAATAGAAGTTGGGGTTTTGATTTTTTACTTTGCTTTTCTGTTTGGAGTGTCATTGTAACTACTGTATTGTAAATGATGGAAAATAATTGCATATGTTAAAAAAATGAATTGTGTTATATTCAAAAAAATAAAGATGTTAAAACAGTAAAAAAAAATAAAATAAAAAATTGTAATAAAAAGATCCTTCCCACAAGGACAGTATCCAGCTGAGATGGCTTTCCTAGCACGTTCTGTCAGACATTTGAAGAGGAAATAGTACCGGTTCTCCAGAAGCTCTCTCAGAAGGGAGAGGAGTGGACACCTGCTCAGTTCATTTAATTAAGGCCTCATACCCCTGATACCAAGGCCTTAAAACACAGACCTTGCGAGAAAAAGGAACTAGAAACCAGTGTCCCTGACGACTATTGCCAACAAGTTCTTTAAAAATACATTAGGAAATGGAGTTTTGGTTCAGCCTGGGAAGGATTAGCTACCAAAGGAATTCCTCTCCTGTTGTAAACAAATGGACACTTGGACCAATATGTGAAACAGCCGTTTTACGCTTACAGGCAGTTTTCAGGCTGCAGCACGGGGAGGGGACAGAAGCTGCACCCGTGAGTCAGGGAGTCAGGGTTCCGGGCGGCCAGGACTGCGCGGGGCCCAGTGTTCTACAGAGACAGAGCCCACGTGTGTGCAGAGGGGCCCCATCACGTCCCTGGCGGCGCACTGGTCTGTTCATGAACGGGGTCGCGTCTGGGAGGCGGGGGAGGGACTCCTCAGGAGGCGGTGAGTCGAAGAATCCCCAGAGGTCGCACAGGCGCTGACTGCTGGGTGTTGCTGGCCCTCACTTGCTGCGGGAACCTGGAACTGAAAAGTCACTCTGTCTAGCAGCCGAATGGGGGGGATCCCTGTATGCCAGGACCCCAGCTCTCTGTGGGCGCCCAGTGCAGGAGCCAGCGTGCCCCGGGGAGCCGAGCGCTGAAGAGAGCCCAGCACCACACCTGCCGCAGGAGCTGCGCACCGGTGGGGGGGGGGCGGGGGGGAGGCGGCATCTGCAGGGGCCTGGTGCACGAGGCGTGTGAGAACTCGGGGGAAGACCCCCCTCCTCCGGTGCCCCTCCTTCACTCTGTACTGAAAGGGATGATGTCCAGCCAGCCAGCCACGGAGGCGTGGTTACAAGATTCTGCTCCATTATCACAGCGGCAGTGAATTCCTAACGGGCACACCTGGCACTACAGAAACAGGCGTGCAATGAAACAGGGAAATACGACCTGGGATCAGAAGAAATATCTATCCTTAGAAACAGATAAGATTGTGAACAATTCAGTAAGAAGATGGGTAACAGATTTCAGGATAAGCACCATAGAAGGTATAGAAACGGCCAATAAGCTCATGAAAATCTGTTTAATGCTCAACATCATTAGTCATCACAGAATTGCTAATTAAAACGTAATGAGATGCTTTGCTCGCTTTCTCGAACGGCTAAAACTGGCCTGACAGCACGGAGGTCGGGCCGGGATGTGGAGCAGATGCTGGTGGGAAGTGTGAAACGGAACAACCGTTTTGAAGGACCACATGGCATTTTTAAAAAAATCAAGGTAAACATGTCTCTGTCGTATGATCCAGCAGTTCTACTCCTTCATGTTTGCCCAACGGAAATGAAGACAGAGACCCACAAGTCACGCGTCCACAAGGATGTTCACAGCTGCGTTTTCACAGCAGTGAGAGCTTGTGAACAGCCCGGCCATCTGTGAACATGTAAACACGTTGTGGTACCTTCATAGCGTTGACTAGCGTTTCTGCTTGTAGAGAGCAAACCACCGGCACGTGCAGCATCATGACTTGGACACGAGCAAGTGTGTCCTGTGCGTACCAGTTATGTGAATTTTAAGATCAGGCAGAGAAAATCTATGGTGATACATAAGGAGCTAACTTGGAGTGGGAGCAAATAATCGTAGAAAGGGGTGCTAGAAATGTTCTGCATCTTTTTGGGGGGCTACATTCATCCTTTTTTTACTGCCTGTAAATTATATGTCCATTAAAATATATGACCCTCCCCCGCCCCGCCCCCCGCCAGGAAAACCACATCTGAAGCGGGAGAGGACCGGCTTGGACGTTCTCTCCAGCGCTTACCGCCACTCTCGCGCACGGCGCCGCCTCCGGACGCACAGGAGGGGCGTCCTGGCATCTGGCCTGCGGGAGCTCCCCAGCGCCCCCTGGGAGGGGAGACCGCCGCTCAGACAGGGCGCTGCGGGCGGGCGTGAGGGGCGCTGGCCCCTGGCATTCCTGGCACTCGCACAAGAAGGAGTTGGGAGGGAGGCCTCATCGGTCCGGCAGACCTGGAGCTGGTCCTCGAAGGTTGGGTGGGGTCTGAAAAGTTGGCAGTGAAGTTGGAGATGCCCCGGGGAACTTTGTAGCTCTGTAGGAGCACGGTGGGGCGCTCAGGGAAAGCTACGTCTTCCTCCGTCCTTGGGCCGCTCTCTGGACCCCTGCCCCCAGGCTGGCCTGGTTTCCAGGTTCCTGTGTGCGCTTACAGAGGTACGCGGGGCGTCTGCACTCTGCTTTCTCTTGTTCTGTCTTTATTTTTAAATTTTTTTTTAAAGTTTGTTAATTTTGAGAGTGAGGACTGTGAGAGCATGAGCAGGGGAGGGGCAGAGAGAGAGGGAGAGAGAGTCCCAGCAGGCTCCGCACTGTCAGCCCAGAGCCCGATGTGGGGCTTGGCCTCGTAAGCTGCGAGATCGTGACCTGAGTCGACACCAAGAGTCGGATGCTTAACTGACCGAGCCCCCAGGCTTCGCGCTCCTGTTCTGTCTCCGCGGACGCACTCCGCGTCCACCCGGAAAGGCGCCCGCTCCTCCCAGCGGCCGTGCCGTAGGCCAGTGTGCGGGCGCAGCGGTGTCTCCGTCGTCTCCCTCTGGATGGGCGTGCTGGGGGTTCCTAGTTTTGGTTATGACAGGGCTCAAGCGGACCCGCTGTGTGTGACTGCTCACACGTGTCGCCGTGGAGCTGATGTCGTCAAGTGAAGTGGCTTCTCGGAGGGTCGGTGCCTGTAAAGTTTGACCGACTGGAAGTTTGGCTCGTATGCTCTCTGACCACCCGTGAGGGCGGCTCTTCCCCGAAGTCACATCAATACGGGCAGTTCGTTTACAATTGTATCCAATTTGCGACAGATTTCTTGTTCTAATAATGTAGTTCTTCAGTCACCATTGAGATCATGTGCCTCTTTTTGTGTATGTATTAGCCATTTCTGTTTCCTCTTCCATGAATTTTTCGTTTTTGTATAGACTGATCATTCTTTTGTGTGTGTTCTTTATGTATTAGTGATGTTAACTTTCTTGTATTGGACTTCGCATGTATCTTTGAAGTCTGTCTTTTTTTCCCCCCAGCATTAGGGTGTCTTTCATTGTACAGTCATTTTAAACTTTTGTAGTTAGTTTGTCAGCCCTAATTATAGTTCTAGGGTTTGTGTCTTGCTTGGAAGGCCTTTCTCCCATTTGAAAGTAGCACAATGTTTCTCTAGATTTCCTTGTGTGTTTTTTTTTATCTTTCCTTAGCATACATGCACACATGTGCACACACACATGCACACGTACACACTCCATTTAGGTCTTTGGATCTTCAATCATTTGGAAATATGTTTTTGTGGTAAGACACCTGGTCTGATTTCTTTTTCTGAAAAGGGACGCCATCTTGTTTGGACGCCACTGGCTGACGGGCCCTTGACCCGAGAGGCAGGTTGTGGTCGCTCCCAGGCGCGGGTCTGATGTGAGTCCTCCGTCCGTTCCTTGACCGCCCCAGTGTCTTAAGGCCTGCAGCTCTCTCACACACTTCCTTGCCTGTTAGTCCAAGGCCTCTCGTGTTCTTCTTCCTGGAAGTCTCATTGGCTGCCCTGACACATTTCCTCACATGAACAAGTGCCGGCGTGTCAGGTTTTAGAACACACATGGGATCTCCCGGTGCGGTTTTGTTGGCTTGCATGGAACTTAGGGTTTTTAGGTGGTGTTGACAGCACCGTGCCGTTGAGGCAAGACCCAGTCGTGTGTTTGCCCACTGCTTCTTCCCTATCCCCACCGAACCACCGTCCCCTCTGCGCCGGGCTTCACAGGCAGCCCGCCGAGTGTCGCTCTGTGGCCACTGGCCCCTCTGATCCCTACCTCACACCGCGGCCACGGCGGTGCATTAGCTCCTCCCTGGACAGAGCATTTCCCCCTCTAGCCCCTCTGCCTTCAGCGATTCCTCCTCACCCGGGGCTCTTTCCTCAGTGTCATCTCCTCGGGGAAACCTTCCTCACAAGGGGGAGTTTCCTGCCTGTGCTTTGGTCTCCAACCCTTACCTCTTGCTCTGAGCCCGCCTGTGATCCCACACTTGCTCCGTCCTTGGGGTGGAGGCGGGTCCTCCGAGCACGCGGCTGTGTGTGCCGTTCCCTGGCCCGGGAGGTGCTCAACAAATGCTTGTTAACCTCAGCGAGCTTGGTGTTTTCCTCTGTTTCTTTACGTCTTTGAGGAAAACCTTACAGTGTTCTTCACATGCCATTGTCCATTTCTGGTGAGGCCTCAGGCCTGAAACGTTGTCTGTTTTGCCGCTGCTGGAGAAACGCTGTTGCGTTTCGAATGTTCTCGTGTCCGCCCGGCTTGCTGAACTCAGCCCTCATCCCCGCCTCGCTTCGTTGGCTCCGTCCTCGGGCCGGCCGGGGGCCAGGTAACGCCAGCTGTCCCCCGGCTCACATCTGACCCTGACAGCCTCAGAGACAGCAGGAGAGCGTTGCCCCCAGACGGTTTCTGAAGAGCCCGGAGGGGCCTTCTCCTCCGCAGCCCTCCACGGGTTTGCTCTCTGCCCCAGGCTCATGGCTGAGTCCCTGGAGGACGAGGGCGTGGCTTAGCTCCTCAGCAGCCAAGCAGTTCCAACCTGGGGTGCTGGATTCCGCCTTACCGGGGCCACGGCGTGGGGTGGGGGGGTGGGGGTTCCGCTAGGAAGGTGGAGGGGCAGACAGTTCCTGGCTGAGGGTCTGCGCTGGACACCTACCAGAATGGACTTAGAATGTCCCACCAACCCAGTGTAACACCTTTGTAGGTACGAGAGTTCCGGCCTGGAGCCGTGGTTCACTCCTGGAGCACGCTGTGTGCACCGTTCTTTGAGTATCTGGGTGTGTTCGATCTGCTAAGATTTGTTTTGAACCTTTTGCCATATTCATGAGTGCGGTTTGTCCGTGTTGCAGGAGCCTTTTTACCAGTGGGGGTTAACAGAGCGGAAAGAGTCTGGGCTGCGAAGGTCACGTAGTCCCTGGGCCACTGCGGCGGGGTCACCCAACCTGTCCGCTCCCCGCCTGCACAGTAGGGTCACGGCCATGAGTCCCTCAGGCCGCGGTGAGGAGCAGACAGCACTTTGAAAGCTTCCTTCGAACACCGAAGCTGACACGGACTCAGAACTTGGCCTCCTGTGTCTGTTCACGGCACCATTTTTTGTGAGTTTCTTTCATGAGGAGACAGGTTCAGGGAGCATTAGCAACGGAGATTTCTCTCGGCTTTCTTCATATAAACCATAATCAGAAAACCAGCCTCGTGCAGGGGGAGAGGCCCTGGGAACAGGACTGGTAAACATTGCAGTATTGGTGTTCAGATATTAGGTTCCTGCTTTTCATAATATCCTCGGGGTGCGGGGGAAGATTCGATACTTTTGAGATTCTGCTGTAAAGTGCAAGTTATTGCTGGCACCGCCGCCCAATTATTCTGTACTTATTTTACTTAGACTTTAGTAATTGGAAAAAGATTAGATGTCAGGACTTTGTATTTTGTTGATTATATTACCAAAGTCTCTTTAATCGTGCCTTTTATTCCGAGTATTAATCATGAGCTCCTAGCTGTTAGGAGAAGAGCCGACTGGTGGATTTGTAACTTAAAGGGAAGAAGTAATTACTTCGGTTTCAGTGGGATTGACTGAGTGTTGATACACCTGCAAATTGAAATGTATTCTCTCTCCATTTGGAGCGCGTGGCTGAGACCTTGGGGAGACATGGAAGGTCAGATGGAAATCGGGGGCCGATCCCCCCCCCCCCGCCACCCCCCCCACCCCCGGCCCCTGCTGTGTCCTCTCCTGCCCTCGGGAGGCTCCGGACGCGTCCCTAACCAGCCCTGCCTCTCTGGGTATTTGTGATGCAGCAGTGACTCGTCTGGTCTCCTTTGAGGACCGCGTTGTCCTTGGTGTGTGTGACGTGGCTTCACCCTTGGTCGGTGCTGTATGAACACAGGCTTATCCCCATGAAGTGATTCCTTCAAAAGCAGAGCACCTTCTGTTCTCCAGCAGTAAATGGAGGGAGTGAGACAGAATTCGCGAAGGAAGGGGCAGCTCCAACGGTGGTTACGTTGGGTGCAGGGGGAGGAGGGGGCGTGTGGAGGGAAGCCCTCCCCTCTGGGCTCCCTGCTTCAGGGAGGAAGGTGTGTGGTGCCTCACCTGTCCCGGGGTGGTGCTGGGGACACTTGCGGTGCGTTTCGCAAACACGTACTCTGTGTAACTTACATGCAAACAGGTGACACTTAGCTCTGCTGGACTGGAGACAACTTCGCGTCTCTCGTATATTGAGAACAATCAGTATCTGAAATGTTTATCCCTTAGGTTTGTTCTGGTTCCATTTATGGGGCCCCTGCCCCGCCGTGACGTTGATGGAGCACAGTAACGCCCCGCGGGGAGTGTGCGGCCTGTGTGTAAACCCTGTGTTCTTTGTCTCTTTGTCAACAGAGGAACTGCGGAAGTTGAGCTGGTCCGGAATCCCGAAGCCGGTCCGTCCCATTACCTGGAAACTGCTCTCAGTAAGTGTCCCTGGGGATGCGCATCCGGGCGTCTGGCTCCAGCCGCCCCCCGAGCACCGTCCCTTTGTGACCTTGAGCTGGGCCTTTGCGTGAGCTAAGGTGACATTTTCCATCCTTTGCTTAATTTCAAGCTTGGTTTGACAAGGCTGGCAGAAAATGAGGAGAAGTAATTATTTATGACAGCTGTATTCTTTTTCTCTGATTTTATTACTCTGAAAATCTTTGTAGTATTTTCGAACCTGTGATAGAGAAAGGGCTGCGCAAGGAGCCTGTTTCAATTCCGCAGGCTCCGTCACAGCGAAGTAGGTTTGACAAAGGCCGTGGGATTTTCTTTCTGTTTTCCCCTCTTTGTGTAAATGTTGGTAGGGGCATTAGAGGCAGCCGGTGTTTCTGCACGGAGGCCGGGGTTCCGGTCTAACCCTGCGTCGTGCAGACTCCTGACGGGGGTCAGGCGGCCGAGGTGGGCGGCGCTCCGTCCTTCACGCGGGCTGACGCCAGAAGTGAGCTGGGCCCTGCTGCAAACTTCTGAGTGGTTGCCAGACGGCTTTCTTCTCTTGC